>JBBPKN010000670.1:0-31843 GCA_038089275.1 Pulveroboletus cf. rosaemariae
AACCTGTTGAAACTGCAGGAAACTGCAGGATACTTGTAGTCACTAAGTATCCTAAGGTAACTAATGGTCCGATGTAACTATAAGCTTATATAAGCAGTAGATGGTAGGTAATCAACATATTCCAACAGTTATATGTTGTGTAGTTGACATGTAGTAGTGGGTGGCTGTAGATTTTATTGTCACAGAAAATGATGCAGTCATGGTTAGCATCAGTAAACTCATACTTATCACCATTGTATGCCAGGCCATGTAAATAAGCCAATAAATGGTCTTTGAGTTGAGAAATATAATTCTGCATAATGTGAACACAGTTACAAAAAGTAAATCTATAATTAAATGTGATGTATATCTCTAGTGCAGGATCCTTTCCATATTCTTCTAGCCATTGTGTGAGATTATAAAAGTTGTGTGTAATTGCTGCAATAAAATAGTGATCTAATGGAGAGAAATGCAGCTGCTTTGCTTGCTATGGCATAACTGCTAGAGTGCAGAATGCATCATTAACCTTGTAAATAAAATGTTGTATTGCTTTCTGCTGGGCCATACTTATAACCATTGTTGCCTTCTTTTTTCCTGTGTGTAAAAAGCATTACTTTAAGCATCTATGCTCAAGTTTACCCTATAATGTGAATTTCAGTGCTACTGTTATGAAGTGACACTCCAGCACTAGAACCAGTCATGTAACATCACATAATCATGCACAAGATACCCCATTTTAAGCTTAACCCTAGTCTGTGATCTAATTTCCTTAAGAGTATTTATTATCCTCTTTCCCCAGCAGTGGTCATGTGACCATAAGTCACCTGACATGAATCTTCCCAGGATCTTCCCTGGAACTGCCCTCCCTTCTTATCTCCATGGATCTTATCTGATCTGAATCTGGACTCTAGATGCATTTGTGGCAGATCTACAGATTGGATCTCATCTGTGGCAGAGATCTCCATCCTCATGGTGCAAGCATCTCTGACCCTGCATTCATTTCATAGATACTTCTCTTCCATTCTCCCACATCCACATGGCCTCCTGTCATACTCCTTATTTCTACTCCATGCTTCCATTCTTATCTATTAGGGTCTAGGGCATTCCCTGATTAGGTAGTTCATGTACTTAGTCAGCATGGTCTGTGCTTAGGATCCTGTAATATATAAAGGCAAGGGTAGGCAAGCTGGGATTCCCCAGTCTTGCTCACTTGAGCCCTGGTTTAGTCTTGTATCTGAGAGAACATTTCTTTCACAGATTATCCTAGACAATGCCTCTGTGCTTTTACAAGTGATCCAATAACCTTCAGGTTAGCTTGATTCACTTGCATTCTTTTGCCTAGTTTGGGGCCACTAGTACAAAAGCCCTTTAGTAGAAGAAGGCACTCACCAAAGAAGCCCTTAAATTAGAGTTAGCAGCAGTTTAGCACATCTGCTTGTGCTTCAGCTATAACCAAGAGAATGGCTCAGAAACATTAAATACATACAATCTGAGTAGAGTAACTGTCTGTGGTTCCAAATTGCCAAATGGTATCAGGATAGTCTCCAAGTGCATGATATAGTGGCTCAAAAAACTATTCCAATATTTGCATGTTTTGCACTAAATGCAATGGCTATCAATAACTACTAATTATCATGCTAGACTATAAGTGTATGAAATGCAGTACTGGCTCTTGGTGTTCTATTGGTCCAATAATCAAAGTATTTGGTTATGTCTTGGTAACATGGCAACCATATCAAAATGACAACTTATTGAAACAGTTTTTTGACTTTAAATTCCCATTACATATATTAAACCCTGAATTGCTGTAAGATATTTATATATCTTAGGTAAATAATATATTATGTCACTCATATGTCACTAATTAGCCTGCAGCATATATAAACCCTACCATTACAAATAAATTCCCTTATTACTATTATAAAACATCTTTCTGCTACTTAAAGAGATAATATTATCTTTCTTGCCTCTCTTGATTTTTTCTGTAGGAAAATTGCATCTCAAACTGGTCTAGGGAAGTATACTATGGCTAGGGTCCTTCAGAAAATCCAACCAGAGAAGGAAAATCATTATAGTAATCATTCTTTAAAACTTTCTTCTACCAACAAGTGTGCTATTGTTCAATAAATTCTTACTGGAAAGGCCAGTAATGCAGTTCAGGCCACTTATTTCATCAATTATATTGTCAGCACTCCTGTCTGCCCACAAACAGTTAGGAATACCCTCAAGGAAGCTTTTCTAAAAGCTGTGATAAAGAAGAAAAAACCTCTTTTCTTTGCTATTTATAGAAAAAGCAGATTGGCCTTTGCTCTGAAGTACCAGCATTGGACTGTGGAGGACTGGAAGAGGTGATTTGGTCAGATGAGACTAAAATCAATAGGATTGGATCAGATGGACAAGAATATGTGTGGAAAAAGAAGAGAGAGAGAATAAGTTCTAAGAAGATCAAAGGTACAGTCAAGTTTAAAGAAGAATCACTCATGGTATGGGGCTATATTAGATGGAATGATGTGGGAGTTTTGAGTGAGGTTGAGGAAAGAATGGATGCTGAACAGTATGTGGCAATTTTGAAAAAAGGATTATTGCAGAATATGAAGAATTCTGGAATTCCTTTAAATGAAATTATCTTTTAGCAAGATAATGATTCCAAGCATATCTCTAGAAGAGCTCAAATCTGGTTTAAGAAGCAAGATATCAAGCTTCTGGATTGGCCTACTCAATCTCCAGACCTTAATCCTATTAAACACACTTGAGATCACTTGAAAAGATGCCTTTCAGGTTATGAAAGGGCATCTACAGGAGTTCATTAATTATAGATTAGAGTGGTGGTAGAGTGGAAAAGAATTTCTTTGAAGAAGTGTCAAAAATGGATAGAAAGCATGCCTAGAAGAATTCAAGCAGATATCAAGGCCAAGGGAGGTCATACTATTATGCACTGGCACTACTTAGCTAAGGGTTATTTTCATTTTTACCCTAAGTTAAGTTCTCTTTCCTATTTAGATCTCTTTAGCTCCTTTTGCTTCTTTTATCTTATCTTATCTTATCTTATCTTATCTCCTTTACCTCATCTTATCTTTTTCTATCTTATCATGGTTCTATGTCATGTGTTCTGGTCTAGCCTGGTCTAGCCTTTTATCTCATTGTAGTATAGCCTTTTATAGTATTATATCTCATTGCTGCCTTGCTTTCTTTTTACTCTTTACTTCTTATCTGCTATTGATTTTTATTTAGTTCCTCTCTGCCCTATTTCCTTATTTAGCTTTGTTCTCTGTACACTAGCTATCTCATGTATTTTTCATGGCCTGGTCCATGCACAGTAGATAGCAACATATAAAAAAGGGCAAGAACATAGACTGATTTCCCACTCTAGAACACTTGTTTCCTTGTTTTCTTGTTTTCTTGTTCTTTTGTGCTTGCTAGGCTGCCACTCCTTTGTTTCCTTCAGTATGGGCACCCCCCAAGGTTGTTTCCTCTTAGTTTAGTCAGGACCCATAATATATACCAGGTACTAAATATCATATTTTATTTAAAGTCAAAAAACTGTGCCAATGAGTTGTTATTTTGATATGGTTGCCATGTTACCAAAACATAACCAAATGCTTTGATTATTGGACCAATAGAATACCAAGAGCCAGTACTGCATTTCATATACTCATAGCCTAGCATGATAATTAGTAGTTATTGATAGCCATTGTATTTAGTGCAAAATATGCAAATATTGGAACAGTTTTTTAAGCCACTGTATATACTTCAGAGAAGCAGATTATCTAAGGTAGAATGAAGATAAGAATGGAGTTGTCTTAGAAAGTAAGGACAGATGCCACAGCAAAACTGACAAGGTAATGTCAAGATGAAACTGAGATGTCAGTAAGAACTGAAAATAGCAACTAAGGTACAAGCTATAAAGTAAAATGAAATTAATACAAAGTTGTAACAGAACAAACAGAGTTGGATGTATAAAATTATAAGTACTATTAAATAGAGCAGAATAAAAACAAAAAAAGCACTAAGTAAAGCATAACTTATAAAGATACAAGCAACTGGAGTTATCTATTGCAAATGTAACACAAGAGTCATGTAATTATTACATGATCATGAGAATCCTATGTCTAACAAGAACAAATCCTAGAATATGATTAAGTTGATATTTAGAGTTTCCCTGTCTAGATTTGAGTTATGCTTATGGTTGGATCTAGCATCTCAGATAATGGTATCTTTCAGTCTAATCTCCAATGAATCTGATCTTGATTCAGATGGAATTTTCTCAGCCTCATAGCTGAGAGTATGATTTAATCTTTGCTTATTCTGAACTCTAACACTTCCATTCTACATAGCCTCTTTATATATCTCTCATTCACATGGCTGCTTGATTATATTCTTAGTTAGCATGTCCTATGCTCTATTCCATACTTAGTATTCCTCTTTGCTGCAGTGATGGTGTTATGCTAGACCCAGGTAGGGACAGGCATAGATCTTGCTGTGGGTAAGAAGGATGAAGTGAACCAAAGGTAAGCTTTAAAATGAGTGGAAGGTGACAAACAAAGTGTTGTGCCTTAGTAGTACCAGCTACACTCCCAGGGGTGTGCTGAGATCAGATGCTAATGATCCTCTGGATAAGTGCCAGGACACAAGCAGTGGATTCCAAGTATGTAGGTACAAGGAGCAGTGAAGATGTGAGGACTATGAGGTAATTGCAAGGTAGAAGTAGCATAAGGGAAAGGGTACTGGAAGTACACTACTTTATAGTACAACTAATAGAGTTCAAGCAGAGATGAAGTGAGTAATCATGCTAACAAATAATGAGTAGAGTATCCATGTGGAAATGGATGAAAAGAGATAGAATGATTATGAGTCAGCTGATTAAAAGGTAGAAGGCCTGGGCAAAGGGCATAACAAGAGAGTGGTCTAGACAAGGCTAGAGTGCAAGAAGAGCTGAAGCTATAGTGAAAAGTGAACAAGAGAGCACCTGAGGTGCAAAAAGAGCTGAAGCTAAGAGGAAAAAGAAAGAAAGAAGAAGAAGAAAAGAGGAAATGTAATATTATCCCCCTGCTAGGGGTGGAAGACTCATGACATCTCAAAAGGCATCATATGAGGGTCCAGGGGAGCCAGTGATGTTGGCCCAGCCAACCTTGTTGATGATGTTATTGTGGAAGTTATCATTGGTGTGATATGAAGGCAGAGGGAGTGATAGAGCTGTGGAAGGGTGGTGATAGGAACCCTGAGAGCAGCAGGATCTGCAGGAGCAGCAAGAGGAATGGGAGGACCTGCAGAAGGATGTGTGAGAGGAGCCACAAGAGAAAGAGGAGGCAGAGGAGGAGATGAGTGGGTCAATGACATGGCACTGAGCTGGGCAACAAGCCTGAGTATGTCTGGGTTGCCAGTGGAGGCAGTAGAGACATTGGTACAAGGGACAGTTGACATGAATGTGGCCCAGGCAGCAACAGTGGAAACAGGCTTCTTAAAAGCAAGGGTGAGAAGGAGGAAGGTGACCATTACCATGAAGATTGGTCCACCAGGCTTTAGCATGTTCAAGAGCTGCAAGCTCATCATCATCTAAGGGGGAGGAGGATGCAGAGGGGGTGGTAGAGATATAACCCCGGGCAGTGGCCAGCTTGTGCATGTATTGATCGAGATTGGTGAGGAATTTACCCATGCTCATCTGATAGGTGAGGATTTCTATGTTGGAGAGGAGCTTGCGGTGGATGGAAGGGATGAGAGCCTGTGTGAGGGAAACATGGGCATAGGGAATGCAGGTGAGGGCAGAGGCCAAGAGAGGGAGATGAAGGAGCTGCATGTAAATCTGGTAGATGAGCCAAAGTGGTGAGAACATATTGAGGTGAGAGTCAATGGGACCATGAGATGGGAGTCCATGATGTATGTCATGACCTGGTGAGAATAGTTGGAGGAGGGGGTGCCTTGACAAAGAGTATGTGCAGAGAATGGGAGGTTGACACTGAGAATGCCAGCAGACTGAGTGTCAATTGCAGGAGGAGGGACAGGGATGGGAGCGACAATGGCAGGGCCAATGGTGATAGCAGGGGGTGAGGCTATGAAGTCCTCGAAAGGGAGCTCTGTAGTGAGCATGGAAAGAGGAGAAGAAAACATATCAGTAATAGAAGATGGAGAAGATATGAGTGAAGGCTCATTGGGGATATCAGCAATGGGGAGTTGGGATGTGGACTGAGGTGAAGTGTTAAGAGGGGTATTGCAAGAATGAAAGCCTTGGTCAATAGTAAAAGTCATTGCTACTTTGAATGGCAGTTGGGTTTCTTGGTGGGGTGAGGAGGGAGAAGAGTGGATAATGGAAAGTGGCAAGAATGGA
Organism: Pulveroboletus cf. rosaemariae; assembly: GCA_038089275.1. Lineage (NCBI taxonomy): Eukaryota > Fungi > Basidiomycota > Agaricomycetes > Boletales > Boletaceae > Pulveroboletus > Pulveroboletus cf. rosaemariae. Next base: position 6,302 of record JBBPKN010000670.1, read on the forward strand.
GGAGTTTATACTCATCCAAAGCAGACTTGGAATGTTTCAGGTTCCATTCCAGTTCCCAGGAGTCATCTTCTGCCAAGTATTTCTTCTATTGAATCAGGAATTGACAGTTACCTGGAGGACCTCAATGTTTTAATATCCACTCTAATTCATATTCCTCCTTACCTTCTATAAGGTCCAGAGGGGGAGCAGGGAAGTTTTTTCCATGAACATCATTTTTGTGACAGGGCAATAACAATAATGCATGGAAGGCAGAGGCAATAGGTAATTAGGGAGAGGACTTCTGTGATGGTAAAGGGTCCTTCCTGTTTTGGAAAGAGTTTCGGATGAATAACAGCCCATTTCAAATTATGGGCTTTTAACCACACTTTATCTCCTTTGGCAAATAGGGAGAAGGTAAAGCAGATATGTAATGCCATGGTCTGGCAGGCTAGGTCATGAGTGGCAAGTGCTTCATTGCAAGCAGTGAGGAGTGCCTTAGTGTGGTCAGCAACTGCAGGCATTAGTGATTCATCAATAATGGAAGAAAGGGCATGGGGTTCATATCCCATTATAAGATAGAACAGAGATTGCCCAGTGATGGAGTGGGGGCAGCAATTGTGAACAAATTCAGCATGGGTGATGGAGTCAGCCCATCTGGTGGGGTTGGAACCACAATAGATGCAGATGTATGTCTCAATCTCCTGGTTTACTCATTCAGTTTCACTGTCAGATTGAGGATGGTATGCAATGAAAAGGGATAAATTATATTCAAGGAGTTTCCCAAGCTCCTTAGCAAAGGCTGAGGTGAACTGAGGGCCTTGATTGGAAATGATCTTGTCATAAAGACCATATCAGAGGTAGACTTTGTGGAAAAAGAGGGTGGTGATGCCCTTAGCTGTAACAGATTTCTTGGTAGGGCAGAGAATTACCCCCTTTATAAGCCCATGGTTGACCATGACCAGCAAGGCATCAAAGTTGGAGGATGGAGGGAGATTAGTGATAAGATTGCAGGAGATCTGTTAAAAGGGGTGAGTAGTGGTGGAGCAGATGAAAAAGAGTGCAGGGTGAGAAGTGTTATGATTCCTCTTTTCTTTCTCCTTTTCCTCTTCACCTTGTCCTAGCTTCTGCTCTTCTTGCACCTTCAGTGCTTTCCTGTTCACTTGTCTCTATAGATTCTGCTCTTCTTGCACTCTAATCTAGCCTAGACCACTCTCTTGTTATGCCCTTTGCCCAGGCCTTCTATCTCTCATCAGCTGACTCATAATCATTCCATCTCATTCCATCTGTTTCCACATGGATACCTTACTCATCATTTGTCAGCATGATTACTTATTCTATCTCTGCTTCAACTCTATTACCTGTACTATAAAGTAGCATACTTCCTGTCCTTTCTTCTTCATGCTACTTCTACCTTGCAATTACCTCACAAGTCCTTGCATCTCCACTACCTCTTGTACCTACATATCTGGAATTCACAGTTTGTGTTCTGGCACTTATCCAGAGGATCATTAGCATCTGATCTCAGCACACCCCTGGGAGTGTAGCTGGTACCACTAAGGCACAATACTTTATTTGTCATCTTCCACTCATCTTGAAGCTTACCCTTGGTTCACTTTATCCTCTTTACTCACAGCAAGGTCTATGCCTGTCCCTATTCGGATCTAGCATAACAAAAAAAGTAGCATCTCCTACTTGTGGCTATCATTGCTATAGTCCACTCCCACCATTTCACCCAAACAACCCTTGCTGTTTAACTCTCTCTGGAGTGAGCCTTGTGCCTCTACCTTAGACCCTCTCAAGTCCACTTCAGAATCTAAGAACCCCTCTTCTCCAGATTGCCCTTCCACACCAGAAGATGTGCTTGTGGACATCCTTATTCTCTTTCAAGAAGAAGTATGAGAAGATCATGACCTTGCTCATGAACTCTCTTCTTCCTTACAGATTCCCCAAGCCCAGACACCACCATCTCCTACTCCCATTCGATGCCAACCTGTGTTTACCCTTCCTCAACCTCACCCTTGCCCCTTTTCTCCTACAACCATGTCTGGCTCTTCTACCACCAAGCCTATGGAACTTCGTCTCAGTACCTCTGAGCACTTTGATGGCAATTGAACCAAGGCTGAGAACTGGCTGGACACAGTCCAGTTCTACCTCTTCGTTAACAGCACAGTCTACGACTCTGATGAGAAGAAAATTGCATTTGCCCTTTTGTTTATAATCAAAGGGTCAGCACTGTTGTGGGCTATAACATACCAGAAAAAATGCATTTCTGGAATGACCATTATAATGGGAAAATTTTCCACTTTCACCCCCGAATTCCTGAAAGTCTTCCAACAACAGGATACTATTAATGCCACTGTTCATTGGTTGGCAAATACCCAGATGAAACAGGGAAAAAAAGGCAAATGGACACCTTCCCTTGCTGAATATACTGCTAAGTTTCAGAACTGTGTCATCATCACTAAAATCACTGATGACAACATCCTTATTGGTTATTTCAAAACAGGACTTGTGTCCTACCTCTCCCGTTGCATCCATAACCTGGATACAATTCCTTCTACTATTACTGAGTGGTATACTAAAGCCACTTACTTTCAAGGAACTATGGAGCATGCCTGCTCTATTAAACAATGATGAAAGAATCCTTGCACATTTGCTTGGACTCCCATGCCCCCCTCCACTATGTCCAAGCCAGAGAAAGATCCGAATGCAATGGATGTTGATGCTGTAAAGAAGGGATGCCTGACTGAAGCAGGCAGAGCCTTCTGCATCAAGAATAAACATTGTTTCAGATGCTGGAAACCTGGACATATAAACACAGTCTGCCCAAATTTCCCCACTCCTTTTTCTGTCCCCACCACCACCAAAGAAACTTTTTGCATTAAGATGGTTTCTGCTGAAGAACTAACAACAAAGATCAAGGAGGTTAGTGATGATTGTTACAAAGTGACACTCCAGCACTAGAACCAGTCATGTGACATCACGTGATTGTGTACAAGACACCCCATTTTAAGCTTAACCCTAGTCTGTGGTCTGTTTTCTTTAAGAGTATTTATTATTCCTTTCCTTCAGCAGTGGTCATGTGACCATAAGTCACCTGACATGGATCTTCCCAGGATCTTCCCTGGAACTGCCCTCCATCTTATCTTCATGGATCTCATCTGATCTAGATCTGGATCTGAATCTGGACCCTAGATACATCAGTGGCAGATCTATAGATTGGATCTCATCTGTGGCAGAGATCTCCATCCTCATGGTGCAAGCACCTCTGACCCTGCATTTATTTCCTAGATACTTCTCTTCCATTCTCCCATATCCGCATGGTATCCTGCTATACTCATTCATATCTGCTCCATGCTTTTCCCTTATGTTCCTTATCTATTAACCCAGGGTTTAGGGCATCCCCTGATTAGGTAGTTCCTGTACTTAGTCAGCATGGTCTGTGCACCAGGCCTTGTAATATATAAAGGCAAGGGTAGGCAAGCTGGAATTCCCCAGTCTTATTCACTTGAGTCTAGGTTTAGATTCAGTCTTGCTGGCATAAGTGCTTCCTTGACTCTCAGCCTGCCAGTCTCAATACTTGGCTCTCACTTTCATCTCAGCATGCCTAGTTAGGGGCCACTAGCACAAAAGCTCTTTAGCAAGATCAGGAAGGCACTCACCAAGGGTTAGGGTTAGGTTTAGGTCAATGCATTAAGGTTGCATTTCAATGATGAATCTGATAATGGGGTGGCAAGAGTAGTTGTAAAGAAAGAATGGAAAAAGAAGATGGAAAGGCAGGATTTTTAAAAAGAAGTACCTCCCCTATGCAAGGTACTCTCTCATTCTCTTGCACACCTGTACTTGCATCTGCTTCAAAAAAGTCAATGAAGATTGCAATTCAAGTTTCCCCCTTTACTCATGTCAAGAAAGTCATAGCCACTTATGCTCTTATTGACAGTGGAGCACAAATTAATTGTATTGACTGGGACTTCATCAAGAAGAACCAATTTCCCACCAAGAAGCTCGACAAACCAATCATCATTTGAAATATCAACCACTTGGAGAACAAGAAGGGCAAAATCACCTGAACTTGTGATCTCCTTCTTTACTTCAAACAATCTGTTCTCCCAGTTTTCTGCTACATCATTGCATATGGGAAGGAGAACATCATCCTTAGACATCTGTGGCTTTAGGCCATGAACCCTACTATTGACTGGATGGCCAACATGCTCACCATTCCAGATCCCCCCTCTGATGACATCACCTATTGTGTCAACTCTGTTCACAAACCTTGATTTGATGGACTCCTTGAAAATATCATTGTCTCTCATGATGAACTCTTAGTCCACTATCTGGACTATGTTACCCCAGAGCAATCTATCAATGAATCACTCTATGACTGCCACTCTAGCAGGATCTTAGATCGTGACTCCTCTTATCTCCCTGAGATCACCATTGCTTGGCTCACCACATCTACCAAGCTCGCTATTGAGGCTGAAAAGGCCAAACCCAAGATGACTCTTTCCCTGGAATACTCTTAGTTCTCATCAGTTTTTTCCAACACTCCAAAAACCCTTGACCACCTTCCACCCTCTCATCCATATGATCATAAGATTAATCTGAAGGACATGTTCATTCCAAAGATCAGTAAGGTCTACCTCTTATCCTTCCCTGAGTGACAGGCCATGGAAGCATTCCTTGAAGAGAATCTTTGAGCTGGAAAGATCCATTCCTTCAAATCCCTCCAAGCATCGTCCTTCTTTTTTGTCAAGAAAAAGAATGGTAAACTCTGCCCTTGTCAAGATTATAGGTATCTTAATGAGCATACCATTCATGATGCCTATCCCCCTTCCTCTTATCTCTGACCTTATTGACAAGCTCCATGACACTCAGCTTTTTACTAAGTTTGACATCCACTGGAGCTACAACAACATCCATATTCAAGATGGACATCCATGGAAAGCTGCCTTTATCACACATAAGGGGCTCTTTGAACCCATGGTAATGTTCTTCAGTCTGAATAACTTACCTGCCACTTTCCAGCATTTCATGAACGATTTGTTCTGGGATATGATCACTAAGGGATGGCTTGTTATTTATATGGACAATCTCCTTATCTCCTCCCCTGATGCTGACACCCATCAGGAATGCACCTCCCATGTCCTTCAACAAATGACAGAATTTGATCTCCACCTCAAATTGGAGAAATGTACCTTTGCTGTTCCTCAAGTTGAATGTCTTGGGATAATCATTCATCCTGGCAAGCTTGCCATGGATCCTGTTAAACTTGCTGGCATTTCCCAATGGCCCACTCCCTCTAAAGTCAAGGACATTCATTCTTTCCTTGGCTTTGCTAACTTCTACAGGTGATTCATCCCCAACTACTTCACTATTGCCCATCCTCTCCTTGATCTTACCAAGAAATCTATGGCATGGTCTTGGTCCCCCACTGCTCAGAAAGCCTTTGACTCACTCAAGGCAATCTTCCTCTTTCAACTGGTACTACAGATGCTGGATCTCACTTGTCCATTTGCCATTGCCACCAATGCTTCTGCCTATGCATCTGGTGGCATTCTTCTTCAAACTAATGCCAATGGAGACTGGCATCCCTGTTCTTATCTCTCCCAGATGTTTTCTGCTGCTAAGCAGAATTACAACATCTATAATCATGAACTCCTCATGGTCATCTGTGCTCTCAAAGCCTGGAGACAATACCTCCTTGGCTTTTCTACTCCTGTTCAGGTTTTTACTGATCATAAAAACCTGATCTATTTTAAATCTCCTCAGAAGCTTAACCAATGACAAGCTTGCTGGCTTCTTGATATCACCGATTTCAACTTGCACCTTTCACATGTTGCCAGTACCTCCCTTGCCAGGCCAGATGTCCTCTCCCATTATCCTGATCTTTGTCCTGACACTTCCCAGGATAACCAGGAAGTTACTCTCCTTCTGCCTGAACTTTTTGTTAATCTCATTGATGCTAACCTCTCTACCCACATTAAAGAGCATTAACAAGGTGACTTCCTTCACCTCTCCATCCTGCAGAAACAGGATGCTTCCGCAGATGAGAAATTCCTGTGCTCCCACACCTTTGATTGGAAGAAAATCGATGGTTTGCTTACCTACTGCAACTGCATCTTTATCCCTTCCTCTATTAATCTCTGTCACACCATTCTCCAATGATGTCATGACCACCCCTCCACTGGCCATCCAGGTTATCTCAAAACCTGACAACTCATCTCTGCTGAGTTTTGGTGGCCTGGTCTTGCTTCCTTCATCTGCAACTATGTCACTGGCTGTCTGGTTTGCCAATAGAATAAGGCAAATACTTACCCTTCTCACCCCACTCTCTTTCCCATTTGCTCTATTGTCACTCGCCCCTTTCAGCAGATCTCTTGTGATCTTATTACTGACCTTCCTCCATCCTCTGACTTCAATGCCTTGTTGGTCATGGTTGACCATGGGCTTACAAAGGGGGTAATTCTTTGCTCTACCAAGAAATCTATCACTGCTGAGGGTATTGCCACCCTCTTTTTCCACAAAGTCTACCTCTGATATGGTCTTTATAATAAGATCATCTCTGATCAAGGCCCTCAATTTACCTCAGCCTTTGCTAAGGAGCTTGGAAAACTCCTTGAGTACAATTTATCCCTCTTCACCACATATCATCCTCAATCCAATGGTGAAACTGAATAAGTTAACCAGGAAATTGAGATGTACATCTGCATTTACTGTGGCTCTAATCCTACTGGATAGACTAACTCTATCACCCATGCTGAATTTGTTCACAACTGCCACCTCCACTCTGTCACTGGGCAATTTCCATTCTATCTCATGATAGAATACAAACCTCACACCCTCTCTTTTATAATTGATGAATTACTGATGCCTGCTGTTGCTGACTGCACTAAGGCACTCCTTGCTGCTCATGATGAAGCACTCACTGCCCATGATCTAGCCTGCCAGACTATGGCATCACATATCCATTCCATCTTCTCTCCATTTGCTAAAGGAGATAAGGTGTGGTTAGAAGCCTGTAATTTGAAACAGGCCATTGTTCACCCAAAACTGTCACCTAAATGGGAAGGACCCTTCACCATCACAGAAGTTCTTTCCCTGATCACTTATTACCTCTGTCTTTCATCCACATGGAAGATTTACCCTGTTTTCCATATGTCATTGTTATCGTCCTATCATGAAAATGATGTTCATGGAAAGAACTTCCCCACTCCCCCTCCAGACCTTATAGAAGGTGAGAAGGAATTTGAAATAGAGCAGATATTAAAACATCAAGGTTTCCTGGGTAACTGTCAATTTCTGATCTGTTGGAAAGGGTACTTGGCAAAAGATGACTCCTGGGAACCAGAACAGAACTTGAAACATTCCCAGTCCACTCTGGATGAGTATAAACTCCTCCACCCTTACCATTTTCCCCCATCTGCTCCTTTTTCTTCTCACCTTGCCAAGAAGTCCAACCACTGCTCAAGATAACAATGACATTCACCATTGACCAAGGATTTTGTTCCTGTAACACCCCTCTTGACACTCCACCTCCATCCACATCCTGACTTCCTGCTGTCAAAGTCCCTGATAAGCCTTTACTCATATCCTCTCCATCTTCTCTTACTGACACTTTCTCTTCTCCTCTTTCTGTACTTGTCTCAGAACTTTCTTCTGAGGATTTCATAGCCTTGCCCCCTGCTATTACCATTGGCCCTGCCATCATCGCTCCTATCCCTGTCCCACCTCCTACCATTGACACCTAGTCTGCTGGTATCCTCAGTGTTGACCTGCCACTCTTCACACATGCCCTTCATCAGGGCACCTCCTCCACCGATTACTCTCACCAGGTCATGACATATATCATGAACTCTTGCCTTGCTGTCCCCATCGGCTCTCACCTTGACATATTCTTGCCACTCTGGCTCATTTATCAAATATACATGCAGCTCCTCCATCTCCCCCTCTTGGCCTTGGCCCTTACTTGCATCCCTCATGCTCACATTTCCCTTGCCCAAGCTTTTATCACATTCATCCACTGTGAGCTTCTCTCCAACATAGAGATCCTCACCTACCAATTAGACATGGGTGAATTCCTCACCAATCTCAATTGTTACATGCATAAGTTAGCTGCTGCCCAGGGTTACACCCCTACTACTCCTTCTGCTTCTTCCTTTCCTCTCGATGATGAAGAAATCACTGTACTTGAATGTGCTGAAGCCTGGTGGACCAGCCTCCACAGTGATGGTCACCTCCCTCCTTTCCACCCTCACTTTTGCAAGGCATGCTTCCATTGTCACTGCCTGGGCCACATTCATGTCAACTGCCCCTTGTACCAATGTCCCTACTGCCTCCATTGGCACCCTGGACATACTTAAGCTTGCTGCCCAGCTCAGCAACATGTTGTTAACTCACTCATCTCCTTCTTCTTCTTTTCCTCCTCCTGTGGCTCCTCTTGCACATTCTCCTGTGGTTTTTCCCACTCTTTTCACCACTCCACCCACTTCTGCCACTCTCAGGGTTCCTACCACCACCCTTCTGCAGCTCTGTCACCCCCTCTGCCTTTGTATCACACTGACAATGACTTCTGCAATGACATTATCAACAAGGTTGGCTGGGCCAACATCACCAGCTCCCCTGGGCCCTTCTATGATGCCTTTTGAGGTATCATGAGTCTTTCACCCCTAGCAGGGGGGTAATGTTATGATTCCTCTTTTCTTTCTTTTTTTCCTCTTCACCTTGTCCTAGCTTCTGCTCTTCTCGCACCTTCAGTGCTCTTCTATTCACTTGTCTCTATAGATTCTGCTCTTCTCACACTCTAACCTAGCCTAGACCACTCTCTTGTTATGCCCTTTGCCCAGGCCTTCTATCTCTCATCAGCTGACTCATAATCATTCCATCTCATTCCATCTGTTTCCACATGGATACCTTACTTATCATTCATCAGCATAATTACTTATTCTATCTCTGCTTCAACTCTATTACCTGTACTATAAAGTAGCATACTTCCTGTCCTCTCTTCTTCATGCTACTTCTACCTTGCGATCACCTCACAAGTCCTTGCATCTCCACTACTTTTTATACCTATGTATCTGGAATTCACAGTTTGTGTCCTGGCACTTATCCAGAGGATCATTAGCATCTGATCTTGGCACACCCCTGGGAGTGTAGCTGGTACCACTAAGGCACAACACTTCATTTGTTACCTTCCACTTGTCTTGAAGCTTACCCTTGATTCACTTCATCCTCTTCACTCACAGCAAGGTCTATGCCTGTCCCTACCTGGGCCTAGTGTAACAAGAAGGGTGAGTGTTTGCCTTGTTTTATTGGCAAACAGGGCAACTGGCAATGTAGTTGCAGATGAAGGAAGTGAGACCAGGCCACCAAAACTTGGTGGAGACAAGTTGTTGGGTTTTGAGATAACTGGGGTGGCTGGCAGAGGGGTGGTCATGACATTGTTGAAGGATGGCATGATGGAAGTTAATGGAGGAAGGGATAAAGACACAGTTGCAGTAAGTAAGCAGACCATTAATCTCCTTTCAATCAGAGGTGCAGGAGTGAAGGAATTTCTTGTCTGCAGAGGCATTCTGTTTTTGCAGGATGGAGAGTCAGAGAGGGTCACCTTGTTGATGCTTTTTAATATGGGTGGAGAGGTTAGCATCAATAAGATTGACGAAGAGTTCAGGGAAAAAAAGAGTAACTTCCTAATTATCCTGGGAAGTATCAGGACAAAGGTCAGAATGTCATGAGAGGGTGTCTGGCCCAGCAAGGGAGGTACCGGCAACATGGAAGAGTTGCAGGTCAAAGTCGGTGATGTCGAGAAGCCAGTGAGCTTGTCAGCAGTTAAGCTTCTGGGGAGATTTAAAATAGATCAGGTTTTTATAATCAGTGAAAACCTAAACAGGAGTAAAAGAGCTGAGGAGGTATTGCCTCCAGGCTTTGAGAGCACAGATGACCATGAGGAGTTTGCGATCATAGATATTATAATTCTGCTTAGCAGCAGAAAAGGTCTGGGAGAGGTAAGAACAGGGGTGCCAGTCCCCATTTACATCAGTTTGGAGAAGAATACCACCATATGTGTAGGCAAAAGCATTAGTGGCAATGGCAAAGGGATGAGTGAGATCTGGCATCTGTAATACTGGTTGAGATAGGAAGATTGCCTTAAGAGAATTGAAGACTTTCTGAGCAGTAAAGGACCAAGACCATGCCATAGATTTCTTGGTGAGGTTGAGGAGAGGATAAGCAATAGTGGAGTAGTTGGGAATGAATTGCCTATAGAAGTTAGCAAAGCCAAGGAAAGAATGAACATTCTTGACTTTGGAAGAAGTGGGCCACTGGAAAATACCAGTGAGTTTAATGGGGTCCATGGCAAGTTTGCCAGAATGAACAATCATCCCAAGATATTTGACTTGAGGAACAGCAAAGGTGCATTTCTCCAGTTTGAGGTGGAGATTGAGTTCCATCATCTGTTGAAGGACATGGGAGGTGTGTTCCTAATGGGTGTCAGCATCAGGGAAAGAGATAAGGAGGTCGTCCATATAGATAACAAGCCATCCTTCAGCAATCATATCTCAGAACAAATCATTCATGAATCACTGGAAAGTAGTGGGTGAGTTATTCAAACCAAAGAATATTATCATGAGTTCAAAGAGCCCCTTATGAGTAATGAAGGCAGCTTTCCATTGATGCCCATCATGAATACAGACATTGTTATAGCCCTATTGGATGTCAAACTTAGTGAAAAGCTAAGCATCTCGGAGCTTGTCAATGAGGTTGGAAATGAGAGGAAGAGGATAGGCATCATGAATGGTATGCTTATTAAGATACCTACAATCCTGACAGAGGCAGAGTTTACCATCTTTTTTCTTGACAAAAAAGAAGGACAACACTTGAGGGGACTTGAAGGAACAGATCTTCCCAGCTTGAAGGTTCTCTTCAAGGAATGCTTCCATGGCCTGTTACTCAGGGAAGGATAAGGGGTAGATCTTACCAATCTTTGGGATAAATGTGTCCTTCAGATTGATCTCATGATCATATGGGTGAGACAGTGGAAGGTGGTCAAGGGTTTTTGGAGTGTCAAAAAAGACCAATGAGAACTAAGGGTATTTGGGGGGAAGAGTCATCTTGGATTTGGCCTTTTCAGCCTCAATGGTGAGCTTAGTGGATGTGGTGAGCTGAGTGATGGTGATCTCAGGAAGATAAAAGGAGCAGCGATCTAAGATCCTGCTAGAGTGGCAGTTGTAGAGTAAATTGTTAATGGATTGCTCCAGAGTGACATAGTCCAGGAAGCAGACTAAGAGTTCATCATGAGGGATAATGATATCTTCGAGGAGTCCATCAAATCATGGTTTGTGGACAGAGTTAACACGATAGGTGATGTTATCAGAGGGGGAATCTGGAATGGTAAGCATGTTGGCCATCCAGTCAATGGTGGGGTTTATGGTTCGGAGCCACAGATGTCTGAGGATAATGTTCTCCTTCCCACATGCAATGACATAGCAGAAAACTGGGAGAACAGACTGTTCAAAATAAAGAAGGAGGTTGTAAGTTCATGTAATCTTGCCTTTTTTGTTTTCAGAGTGGTTGACATTTCAAATGACAATTGGTTCATTGATTTTCTTGGTGGGGAACTGGTTCTTCTTGATGAAGTCCCAGTTGATACAGTTGATTTGTGCTTCACTGTCAATGAGAGCATGAGTAGCTATAACTTTCTTGGCATGAGAGGGGGAGGAAACTTGAATCATGATCTTCATAGATTTCTTGGAAGCAGATATAAGTACAGGTGCACAAGAGAAGAAGGGAGTACCTTGTGTAGGGGAGGTACTCCATTTTAAAAACCCTGCTTTTCTGTCTTCTTCTTTCACTCTTTCTTTACTACTACTCTTGCCACCCCATCATCTGATTCATCATCACTAACCTCCTTGATCTTCATTATCAGTTCTTCAGCAGAGACCATCTTGACATGAGAAGTTTCTTTGGTGGTGGTGGAAAAAGAAGCAGGGAAATTCGGGCAGGCAGTGTTAATATAACTGGATTTCTGGCATCTGAAGCAAAGTCAATTCTTGATGCAGAAGGTTCTTCCTGCTTCAGTAAGGTGGCCCTTCTTTATGGCATCAACATTCATAGCATTTGGATCTTTTTCTGGCTTGAACATAGTGGAGAAGGGCATGAAAGTCCAGGTGAACATGTGAGGATTCTTTCACTGTTGTTTTATTGAGTGGGCACACTCCATAGTTCCTTGGAAATGAGTGGCTTTGGTATATCACTCAGTGATAGTAGAGGGGATCATATCCAGGTTATGGATGTGATGAGAGAGGTAGGACACAAGTCCTGTTTCAAAATAGCTGATAAGGATGTTGTCATCAGTGATTTTAGCAGTAACAATGTGGTTCTGGAACTCAGTGGTATATTTGGCAAGGGAAGGCATCCATTTGCCTTTCTTTCCCTGCTTCATCTGTGTATTTGCCAACCAGTGAACAGTGGCATTGATTGTGTCCTGTTGTTGGAAAACTTTCAGAAACTCAGAGGTAAAAAGGGAAAATTTTCCCATGGTAACTGTTGTTCCAGAGATACACTTCTTCTGGTATGTTGTAGCCCACAACAGTGCTGGCCCTTTGGTCATAAATGAAAGGGCAAATGCAATCTTCTTCTCATCAGAGTTCTAGACCATGCTGTTAACAAAGAGGTAGAACTGGACTGTGTTCAGCCAGTTTTCAGCCTTGAATCAATCACCATCAAAGTGCTCGGGAGCACTGAGACAAAGTTCCATTGGCTTGGTGGTGGAAGTGAAAGAGCCCAACATGACTATAGAAGAAAAGGGTCAAGGACAGGGTTGAGGAAGAGTAAACATGGGTTGGTGTTGAACAGGAGTGGGAGATGGTGGTGTCTGGGCTTGGAGAATCTGCAAGGAAGAGGAGAGTTTGTGAGTAAGGTCACAGTCTTCTCATACTTCTTCTTGAAAGGGAATAAGGATGTCCACAAGTGTATCTTCTGATGTAGAAGGGCAATCTGGAGAGGAGGGGTTCTCAGGTTCCAAAATGGACTCAAAAGGATCTGAGGTAGAGGCATGAGGCTTACCCCAGAGAGAGTCAAACAGCAAGGATTGTTTGGGCAGAATGGTGGGAGCAGACTATAGCAATGATAGCTGCAAGTAGAAAATGCTACTTCTTTTGTTATGCTAGGCCCAGGTAGGGACAGGTGTAGACCTTGCTATGGGTAAGGAGGATGAAGTAAACCAAAGGTAAGCTTCAAGATGAGTGAAAGGTGACAAACAAAGTGTTGTGCCTTAGTAGTACCAGCTACACTCCCAGGGGTGTGCCAAGATCAGATGCTGATGATCCTCTGGTTAAAGTGCCAGGACACAAGCAGTGGATTCCAAGTACATAGGTACAAGGAGCAGTGGAGATGTGAGGACTGTAAGGTGATTGCAAGGTAGAAGTAGCATGAGAAAAAGGGCACTGGAAGTACACTACTTTATAGTACAACTAATAGAGTTCAAGCAGAGATGAAGTGAGTAATCATGCTGACAAATGATGAGTAGAGTATTCATGTGGAAACAGATGGAAAGAGATAGAATAATTATAAGTCAGCTGATTAAAAGGTAGAAGGCCCAGGCAAAGGGCATAACAAGAGAGTGATCTAGACAAGGCTAGAGTGCAAGAAGAGCTGAAGCTATAGTGAAAAGTGAACAAGAGAGCACCTGAGGTGTGAGAAGAGCTGAAGCTAAGAGGAAAAAGAAAGAAAGGAGAAGAAGAAAAAAGGAAATGTAACAGATGGTCCATGCATGACTAGATAGAGTATAAATATGTAGTGAAATTCAGTACAAGGCCCCCAGTCTTAACCACTTGTATTCTTGTATTCTATCTTCATTTCTAGTTAGCTCTTCTCAATAAAGGGCTTTTTCTGAATACTAGTGTAATGGCTCCTTAGGCTTTGCTACTCTAAGTATTACTTTATTCTCTTTCATCTATTCAATCTGAATTCAACACTGAATCTGTCTTATACTCTCTCAAGGCAGGCTAGTTAGGGTTAGAAAGTATTGTACTCCATTCAATACCATAACATTATCTTAAAAAAAATAGAGTAAACTTAGGATATGACACTAATTCTATGTCTTGAGTTTAAACTTTATTTTGTAACTTATCTCATACTCTGATAAGATAAAGATTAGATAACCACATGTTAAAGATAAGATAAGATCATGTGATTAAAAAATAAAAATTTATATTATAATAGGATTTAGATGGAGTAAAAAAAGATACCAGTTGCAGAGTATCAAAAATTGATTGAAAGCATGCCTAAAAGAATTCAGGCAGTGCTCAAGGCTAAAGGGAGCTATATCAAGTACTAATAATACCCTTCAAATCAAAAGTACAAAAACTGGCCCAATAAGGTCTTTATTTTAAATTGGTCATATCTTTACCACCTCTGGTTTAAATTACATAATTCAAGGACTATTTTGTAGCTAAGAATCCATACTATATTCTATTCCACCAACACTAAGTGAAATTTTCACATGGTAGTGCAGAACACTTAAAACTCTCCATTAGAGCCAAACATTGGGCTGGTTTTTAAAGTCACTGTATATATTAGCAGCAAAATCATTACAATGAGTATCCTTGATTAATTGGAGTATATTTCATGAGCCTGTGAATGTATTCACATGACCAGGGAGATGAAATGTAGCCCAGAGTGACTACTATATTTGATCTCACCAAAGCTAAGTGACCTTTCCATGCATAATTGCAGTATATGTCATACACTGCATTGATGTCAAATATTGCAATGATTTTGTTGCTCACTGTATCTCCATAGGCTTTGATCCAAGTTATATAAAATAAGAGGCATTCTTGTAGCCAAGAGTATGTACTATTTACAACTTCATCAAAGCTAGGTGTAATTTCCATGCTATATGGCAGTATACATCATTTACTGTCACTCAAGTCAATATGGAAAGGGTTTTTTACTATAAAGGGACCAGCATGCTTTAGACTTCTATTTACAGTAGATTATTACATAAGCATAGAGCATATATTTCATACATTTCTCTGTTTATGTCCTTAATAGCTGTTATAAAGTTGCAATGTACTCCAGGGGTACTCTGGATAATTCTGAAGTGGATAGGGCTTGGCTTCACCTTATGTGGTGCACCCTTATGCTAGTACCAGATGCCCTGATTTACAGAGGGGTCAGAAACTATTGGAGGTCCAGGATAGGCCATAGGGCTTTTCCAAACAAGAGATACAATGTCAAGTCATGAAGTAAGTTGTGAAACTTAGAGTAGGGCATGATATCAAGTTGTGAGACAGGAGGAGGTCTGAGAGGATTGTAACATCATGTTATGGTTGATATTCAAACTGAAGTACAAGATACAGAGCTTCAGTACTTATACCTCAGGGAGGCAGATTATCTAAGAAGGGAACAAAGATGTGAAAGGAGTTGTTTTATAAGTAAAGCAGATGCCAATGCATCCTGGATACAAATGGAGATGTCAGAAAAGACAACATTAAATAATGTCAAATCAAAACTAAATGATAACAGGGAGAAGCAAGGCACAAAAAAACAGGAACAGGAAGTGAGGTCAGAGGAACTACAGAGTTGTATTGGAATGGTATGGAGTTAGCATAGGTAAAGTTGGAAACAATCATTAGGTAGGAAAAGATGGAGGTAAAGGGAACTAGGAAATACACAGCTTAAAGTGTGAAAGCAACTGGAGTGGCACTGGAGACATAGTGGAGTTGGCCTGTTGGCATGGAATGTGATAGTATTCCCCTCTTAAGGCCTGAACCCCTGAAGGTGGTAAAGCACATGCTTTCAATGAATAAGTGAGTGGAGCAGGCATTGGAGTTTAGCTGGCCAGAAAACCATAAAAGTGAATATCACTCCAGAGACTTTCACACTAGTTCCTCTTATCATGTCTTTATTCACCAACATTCACACCTGATCTGATAAGTGCCTGGAGGAGCATGTCAAAAATGAAGAGGAGCTTGGCAATGCAAAGTATGCCAAGTGGAAGTGGCAGGGAAAAGTGAGGAGAGAGAAGGAGGCTTGAAAAAAAGTAAAGGAGACTCAGAAAGCAGTGGCAGTGGTCCAGAAACAGGTAAGTACTGGAAATGTGATCAGGGCCCAGCACTCAAAACTGGCTTAGGTGGAGGAACTTCACCAAGCCCAGGTGAGGTCAAGTAGCAGCAATGGCAAGAAAAGAGTAAAAGAGGAACTAGGGTGCCAGAGGTATAATAACTGGGGACTGGAGTGCCAGGTGGGCCCAGGCAAGTTAACATCATGCCTTGCCTGTATAGAGGCAAATGTGAGGTGTGACCACTCTGGCCAGGAGAAGCCAGAGAGGAAGTAAAAATGAAAGGTGAAAGAGGAAGGTGTGCCCAATAGCAGGGCAGACTCAGAGGAGACAGAGGAGGGTCTTCAGCAGGTGGCTGAGGGCTGTCACCTGATGGAGATGTTGATAAAGGAGATGGGTGGGAAGGTACAGTGGGAGGCAAAACACAAAAACTGGCTGCTGGGGTGGCTGGTTAATGTGTTGGGAAAGACATGGGTGGAGGAGACCAGAGAAGCTGGGAGTTTAGGGAGCAAGGACAGGGAGGTTGATGAGGTGGCAGCAGAGCTGTCAGAACTTTATATGGAGGTTGGTGAAATTTCAGTGGTAGACAAGGAGATCAAAAAGGCAATCTTAGAGTAGATAGAGAATCTTGTGACTAGATCACTAGATCCACTACTCAGTTGGTTGATCAAAAAATGGCCTGGGTTTGTTCAGATAATGGAGATGAAACTCCTCAATAATCTCTGAAGCATGACCTAATTCAGTGGCAAGGAGCCACAAGGTCTCCTTATTAGTATCCTCATAACCTAATCACTTAATCAAATATAGTAATTTGCAGTTCCTTCACCTATGATCTATCTTTGAGTCTAGAATTTTGAAGATCTCAAACTCTGATTCACCATTGATCTCAACTGGTGGTGAGGGTGGTTGCATGTGATCTGGGATCATGTTGGGGACAGAGGGTTTAAGTTAAGAAACATGAAAGACTGGGTGAATGAACTTCATGTTCTCCAGAAGATAATGTGTAAAGAACAGTGTGCCTGCCTAAGCAATAATGAAATAAGGATCTAAGTTCTTTTCAGTGAGTTTCTTGGATGGCCATGTAGTCCTGAAGTACTTAGCCTTGATGAATACCTGGTCACCTACTTTAAAGTCCAGTGCCAGAGATCATTGGGCATTTGCAGATCCTTGGTATCTAACTTGGGCAGCAGCTATTTCTTTATAAAGGAAGGTGTGGAGAGAGTCAAGGTCTATGGCATATTCTTGAGCTCAAGTAGAGGTGAGATTGCATTCTGGATGCATGGAGATGTTCAGATGGTAGCCCTTGTTAGTAAAGAAAGGGGAAATACCTGTGATAGCATTAGGGGCATTGTTATAAGCAAACTCTGCAAGAGGCAGGAGTTCAGACCAGTTGTCCTGCTAATAGTTGCAATAAACATGTAGATACTGCTCCAGAGTTTGGTTTATTTGCTCAGTTTGACCATCATCCTCCAGATGATACTCAGAGGTGAAGTGAAGATGGATTTCAAGGGCTTGACCCAATGAATGGAAGAAATGGAAAATGAACTTGGAATCTTGATCAGAGGTAATGTGGGAGAAAACTCCATGTTTGGAGAACACATGGAGTAAGAAGAGTTTAGCAAGCTCTGGGAAGGTTACCTTGTCATCTGTAGGGATAAAGACACACTGCTTTGATAGATGATCTATAACAATGAGGATGGTGAAGTGACTGGAGAAAGCTGGGAGCTGTTCAATGAAATCCATAGAGATGGAATTCCACAGCTTTTCTGGAATGGGGAGCTGCTTGAGGAAATCATAGGGTTTGTGATGGGGTACCTTGGCATAGGCACAAGCTGTACATGAAGAAATGTACTCTTTGATAAATGCTCAAATGCCAGGCCAGGTATACTCTCAGTGAATGAGCTCCAGTGTCCAATTCTAACCAAAGTGTCCAGATAAGGGGTGGTCATGCTTGTAGCAGAGGACCTGGAGGCAGAGGTCAGAGGCATCAGGAACATAGATGCAGTTGTCCAGACACAAGAAACCTTCTGGGTCTCTAGACCAATGAGAGTCAGATGAGAGGGTACCAGAAAAGTGGGTAGAGGTAGTGGAATCAGAAGGGAGTGCCAAGAGAATGTTACAATGGAGGATTTTGATATCAAAGAGAAATGCAAACTGGAATACCAGAGACACTAGGGAGGAAGCCTGAAGGGATGCAGCAAGTTGCTCCTGTGTGAACACAGGCCAGAAGTTATGCAGATTGATAAAGGCATAGTTGCTATTCCCCTCTCTGGGATAAATGTCCCATTATCTAGTTAAAGCATCAGGTTTAGCACCTAAACAACCAGGGTGAAAACAGATGATTAGATTAAACTGAGAGAGAAACTCTGACCACCAGGCTTTCCAGTGGGTCAGAAGCTTAGATGTAGTGAAATATTCCAGGTTCTTGTAATCAGTAATGACATTCACCAGAGAACCAGAACCTTTGAAGTAATAATGCCAGGTCTTGAACACAGTGAAAATAGCAAGAAGCTCCTTATCATGGATATCATAGTTGAGTTCTGGCACAGTAAGTGTACATGAATAGAAAGTGACAGGGCAGACCTCATTATCCAGGCACTGGAGTGAGAGGATTCCAGTGATTGCATAGTCTGAGGCATTAGTTTCAATGATGAAAGGAGCATTGGAGACCCAATGGGTCAGAATAGAAGCAGAAGTAAAAGCATCCTTGAGGTGCTTGAAAGTAGCATGACAAGAAGCATCAAAATCCCAACAAGCAGACTTGTGGGTGAGGCAAGTCAGGGAAACAACAATGTTGGAGTAGTTCCAGATAAAATGGTGGTAGAAATTAGTGAAACTGAGAAAAGACTGAATATCTCAAACTTTGCAAGGCTTAGGCCAATCCAGGATGGATTGAATCTTTTCAGGGAATATAGTGAGCCCTGAAATAAAGAGTTGGTATCCAAGATACTCAGTGGAATTGGTATGGAATTTGCATTTCTTGGATTTGGCAAAGAGGCCATGTTTCCAGAGGTGGCAGAGGACTTCTTGGACATGCTCAGTATGAGCTGTCTGGTCAGTGGAGAAAATTAGGATATCATTCAAATAAACAATCACCAAAACATCAAGAAGATCAGTAAAGATAGAATTGACAAACTGCTAGAAAGCTACAGAGGCATTGGTAAGCCCAAATGGCATGATAAGCCACTCATACAAGCCATAACACATATAAAAGAAGGTTTTCCACTTGTTGCCCTCAGCAATGCAAACTAAATGGTAAGCATGCCTAAGGTCAAGTTTGATATAGATAGTTGCATGGCTCAGAGCATCAAGGAGATCAGAGATGTGCAGAAGGGGGTAGTGGTATTTCTTTGTGATCTTGTTGAGTCCTCGGAAATCTACACACAACTAAAGGGATCTGTCCTTCTTCCAGATGAAGAGGACAGGGGCAGCATGAGTGGATGCAGAGGGTCAGATAAAACTGGTAGCTAGATGTTCATCTAGGAAAGTCCTGAGTGCTTCAAGTTCAGAGGGTGACAAGGAATAGGTGGTGCTGACAGGTGATGAGGTGCCTTCTTCCAAATCAATCTTCAAGTCAAACCTATAATGAGGAGCAAGAGTAGATGCCTTGCTTTTGCTAAATACATCAGCAAAGTTGTGGTATTCCTGAGGAACACTGAAAAGGTTGCCTGAAGAAGGGGCAATGAAAGTGGAATGGAGATGATTCTCCAGGGGTTGGAGCTGCAGGTAGAAAGGGACTGAGCCATCAAGGCTACAGGCATGTGTAAATGCTAATGAGCTGAGTAGCTCAATCAACAGAGGTTTGGGGTCAGGGGAACACAGTGAATTGGATTTGGAGTTAGCTTGGGTTGGAGAAACCAGAGGCTGCAGAGGAGAGCTTAGAGGTATTGGCATGTTTGGTTCAGATGATTGGAATAAGATACAACTTGATACCCAGTCAATCAATGAATTGTAGTGGGCAAGCCAGTTGTATCCTAGAACAAGAGAACTAGATCCATCCAATGGAGTGATATAAAATGTCATTAGAATGATATCACCAGTTTGAAAACAAACAGAAAGATCAATAACATTTATAATCATAGAATTGAAAGAGCCATCAAAAAGTCAGAGCTGCAACAGAGGAATGGAATAAGTCAGAAGATTGTAAGTACTAACTAACTTGGTGTCTACAAAGCAATCTGAAGAACCAGAGTCAATCAGGGCAGAAAGCAGAGGAATTTCATGTGAAACAAGGGTGACAAGAGACATAAGGGAAGCATTATTGTTATGATGTTGATCTTTGAACAACCCATCCTAACCCTAAATGGTCTGCCTTAAGAGGGTACATCAGTTTCATTGTCAGATTTGAATTGAATAGATGAAAAAGCAGTATGTGGACTCAGGGTAGCAAGGCCTGAGAAGCCATAGCACAAGTTAGGACTCAAAGACTAGCCTGTATTGATAGGCAGCACTAAGAGGATGATGTACAAGATAAACAAGTGGTTAAGGCTGGGGAGCCAAAACCAAGGAACTACCTGCTACTTATACTAATCTCAATCATGCACAGACCATCCAGAGTGTCCAGCACATATCTAAATATGGTAAGAGGGCATAGGGTGAGGGTAAAGGGTATAACCAAATGGGCCATGTGTAAAGGGGTGTAGAATGGAGAGACTATGTAGAATAAAAGGTTAGAGTCTAGGGTGAGCAGAGATTAAATCATACCCTCAGCCATGAGGCCAAGGAGATCCCATCTAGAGATCTGCCATGATCAGATCTGACTCTTATCTAGATCAAGATCCAGATTCATCGGAGATTAGATCAGGAGATGCACCTGTTATCTGAAATGCTAGATCCAACCATAAGCTATGCCCAAATCCAAGGGGAAACTCTAAATAACAACTCAACCATATTCTAGGGTTTGTCTTGTTTTGGCAAGGATGTCTCATGGTCACATGCTTATCATGTGACTCTTCTGCTAGCAAATATTATGTTCATAACAATTATCTAAAAGAATGAATGTATTAAGTCTAACCTTTAGTAAAGCATGGGAAGGATCAATGCAACCTCCAGCCCATGCAGAGTCATGGAGACTGCAGACTATTTTTTTGCCTCTAAGACAGAGGCCTCCAGTTTGGTTTCTGAAGCAGAGGTTTTGGCAGCACAAGCTTTGGCTGCCTTGGAGGAAAACTTGGGGCAGTCCTTTGCTATATTTTTGCCTCTGAGATAGAGGCCTCCAGTTTGGTTTCTGAAGCAAAGGTTTTGGCAGCACAAGCTTTGGCTGCCTTGGAGGAAGACTTGGGGCAGTCCTTTGCTATATGCTCTGCAATACCACAGAACAAACAGAGGTGATTCTCCAGTTAATGCTTGTGTTCTTTGGTAGTGAGCTTACCATTCTTATCAAGCTTGAATGATAAGTCCTATTTCTGAAGAATGGATGACTTGGAGGAGCTGAAGGAAGTAGCTGACTTGTTCCTTGATTCATTAGGGCTGGAGGTTGAAGCAGAGAATACAGAGGGTTTATCAGATGATTTAGATGGATAAAATGACTTCCCTTGTCAGCTGATTTCAGATTTGCACTTCCAGTAACAAGCATCAATGCTCTGAGCCAGCTGGCACAGCTCAATGAGTATTGGGGGCTTGCCAATGCAGGAAAGGTCATCTCTGTTAAACTCAACTACATATTTGTTAATTCATTAACCATCCTTTATAGTCAACTGGTCTAGCTGGTACTCTGCATCTCCAACTGGATTATGGGGTCCAAAGTTGATGTTATAAATGAACAGTTCAGATGTACAAGAGTCATATGACAAGCACATGACCATGAGACTCCTATGTCAGATTGAGCCAAACCCTAGGCTATGGTTAGTCTTATTTAGAGTTTATCTTAACTAAAGGATTAGCACAGGATTAGCAGCAGATCTCAGATGATGGTATCTTCTGATCTAATCTAGATGATATCTGATCTTGGATCTTAGATCTGGATCTAGATTGATGGATCTAATCTGTGGCAGAGATCCAGATGGGATCTCCTTAGCCTCAAGGCTAAGGTACTGTCTTTATATCCATTGACCCTGAAGTCTTCCCTTTTATTCTATTACTTCTCTTCCATTTAGTCCCTTGATATGCATGGCCATTTAATCATACCCTCTACCATTGCCCTATGCCCAGTTTCCATATTAGTATTTATCCCAGACAGGCTTAGTGGTCTGTGCACCACTCTAGATAGTATAAATAGGCTGCCCATGTAGCTTTTAGCTTCCTAGCTTTGAGCACTTGTTTGTTTAGCCATCTAGGCATTTAATAGACAAGCTAGTGTTTGGATCCAGCTCCTCAGGCTTAGCTACCCTAAGCATCTTTCCTCTCTAAGTCCTGGTTCACCTCTAGTAACAGGCCTATATTATCTTACCCTCTTATTCTTCCAATTAACACTAACATCAACACCAGCACAACCCCAAGGAGACACTGGGTTAGGGTTTATAGCCTATCTGCACAGTGTACCAAAAATGACACCATAACAGTTGATCTGGAGTTTCTGAATGAACTCCTTATAATTGTCCATTTACAAGGGGCAGAAGTCAGGGTCTTCAGTAAGGAGAAGGTCAGGCTCAAACCATTCCAATGCCATGCCCTCAAGGTAGGACTAAGCATAAGTGACCTTGGCTCAGTCATTGACAAAGGCTTTGAGATGATTCTGGAAGTTTAATTTGCATTGTACCAGAAAAATGTGGAGCTCCTGGGGGTCAGTTCTGTCAAACTGGTCCAGTTTACATACTTTAGTATGCTGTGATGTTTCAGGGATATGATGGAAAGAGTGAGCTAATCCACAAATGGCACTAGCAAGATCAATGATAGTATCATGGTGAATGGGAATAGATTCTGGGTCTGGAAAAGGTTCTGGGTTATCCTCTGGAATATTGAAATATCCATTGAAGGGATTATCTCCAGGTTCATCTGGTACTCCTGGCTGGGCACCATGGTTGTCAGGGGTGTGGGGAGGTTGAGAAACCTTGGAACCATCAGGGGCTTCATCAACTGGAGCACTAGGTGTAAATGAGTAAGAGGAAGTAGGAGCCTGTGAGGCTAAGCCTGGGGCACAGTGGGCAGAGAAACTCTTGAACTGATCTAGGACAGCATGAGAGTGAGCTCTAGTTACACAGATAGACATGATAGCAGTACCAGCACAAGCAGAAGTTTGAATATACTGTTATAAATTTGTGACATACTCTGGGGGTACTCCAGATAATTCTGGAGTGGACAGGGCTTGACTTTACCTTATGTGGTATGCCCTTATGCTAGTACTGGATGCCCCAATTTATGGAGGGGTTGGAAACTATCAGAGGTCCAGGCTAGGTCATAGGGCTTTTCCAAACAAGAGATATGATATTGAGTTATGAAGTAAATTGTGAGACTTAGGGTAGGGCATGACATCAAGTTGTGAGGCAGGAGGGGGTCTGAGGGGATCATAATGTCATGTTATGGTTGATATTCAAACTGAAGTACAAGATACAAAGCTTCAGTACTTATACCTTAGGGAGGCAGATTATCTAAGGAGGAAACAGATATGTGAAAGAAGTTGTCTCATAAGCAAAGCAGGTGCCAATGCATCCTGGATACAAATGAAGATGTCAGAGAAGACAATGTCAAATAATATCAAACCAAAACTAAATAATAACAGGGAAAAGTGAGGCACAAAGAAACAGGAACAGGAAGTGAGGTTGGAGGAACTATGGAGTTGTATCAGAATGGTATGGAGTTAGCATAGGTAAAGTTGGAAACAATTATTAGGTAGGAAAAGACAGAGGCAAAGGGAACTAGGAAATATGTAGCTTAAAGCATGAAAGCAACTGGAGTGGCACCAGAGACATAGTGAAGTTGGCCTGTTGGCATGGGATGTGACAATAGCTTAATATCTACTAAGATTCTCATAGTTTCACTTAATCTCTGCATAATATTCCTTTTAATATTTCTGAGGTTACTTTAGTATCTAGTTAGTATATCTTTAGGTTCATACTTCACTCCATAATCCAATACTAGGGTTTACTTATTTTCTACTCCCACATATCTTTTAAAAAGTAATTATCAAGGGCTTTTGATATTGACTTGCTGAAACTCCACCATGTGGTAAGATTACTTGAAAACAGAACTGGACAAGGGTGCAGTGATTTCAGGGAAAAACCAGGATACTCTACAGAAAGGAAGTTACCTCTCTATATAGATTGTAGCTAGGGTATAACATACAGTGTCTTAAATAGAAAATGCATAAATCACATTTTTATAGAGTTACTCCCCATTTGACTGCAACAAAGGACCATTGGTGATTATATAAGTATTAGCACATTCTATAAACTCTAGGCTACTATTTAATGTAATCTTTGTTAAAGTACATCAAATGAACAACAAGTTTTCTAGATAATGGTCAAATAAGTGCTGTATATTACATATTATCACAGTTAGCACTTTTATAAAAACTTGGCTGGTAGCATGTACCTGAATCTCTGGCACCCCAGTAGCACCTGGATCCCCTCTGTAGGCCTTATATTCACCTCTCTATTATAATAAAGTACATCTCTCCAATGAAAAAGGCTAGAATTTGTCATAATCAAGATATAGATATGGAAGATGCCATGATTGTCAAAAAGTATGGCTTTTATTGCACAACTATCAAGCATATCTATTAGTGTTATGCCCAATCAGAAGACTATTATCATATTTCCCAGAAACCAGGCTGAAAATGTTTATTTACCACTCATAACACCTGTGTTGCAGTTCATGCTCTTATTTTAGGCAAGGCACATGTCATTTCAGATCTCTGAAGAAAGTTTTTTCCATTCATCAATGCTCAATCCATTTATCTTAGACTTTGACAATGTGGCTTAAAGGCCTATGTCTGTCACAAATGACCTCTTTTAACAGATGCACACAAGAAAAAGAGATTAGCATGGGCAAAAAAGCTCATGTTTACTAGACTATTGATAACTAAAAGGCTGTTATCTTTTCCAGTAAGTCAAAGTTCACTCTTTTTGGATTAAATGGCTGTAAATAGTGTTGGAGAGCTCCTGGACAAGATTTTTGTTATGTACTGGCACTACTTAGCTAAGGGTTATTTTTCATTTTTACCCTAAGCTAAGTATTATTTTCTATTTAGATCTCTTTAGCCCCTTTCACTTCTTCTATCTTATCTTATCTTATTCTATCTTATCATGGTTCTATATCATATGTCTGGTCTAGCCTGGTCTAGCCTTTTACCTTATTGTAGCATAGCCTTTTATAATGTTATGACCTAGCTCTCTGATATTATACCTTATTGCTGCCTTGCTTTCTTTTTACACTTTACTTCTCATTTGCCATTGATTTCTATTTAGTTTCTCTTTGCCCTATTTCCTTATTCAGCTTTGTTCTCTGTACACTAGCTATCTCATATACTCCTCATGGTCTGGTTCATGCACAGTAGATAGCAATATATAAAGAAGAGCAAGGAAATAGACTGGTTTCCCAATCTAGAGCCCTTGTTTCCTTGTTTTCTT
>JBBPKN010000671.1:0-31812 GCA_038089275.1 Pulveroboletus cf. rosaemariae
TTTCAGCCATTGGCTATTCTCACGGTGACTTCTCTTCTTTTTGATCGCTGTCCAGGGTCCATGGGAATTCTCCCATCAGGGTCTTGGTCCGTGCACTGTAGCTATACCTATATAAACTGTAGCATAGCGTCTCAAGACTCCCCAGTCTTGAGCACTTGTACCTCTAGTGCAGTGTTCACTTGTACTCCTTGTCTCTCTATATCACTTCTATTTATCACCGTCACTGTTCATCGTCACCGAAAGCCCCTAGATTAGGGTTCCAGCTTATCATTAACACCGTCACCAAAACCGCACATAACACTTGCTCAAGACTTCCATACTAGTCTTCGGGCTTCAAACCGAAAAACTGTATGCACTTCATGAAAAGAGAGTTCCCCTGGGGACACAAGGAAAAGTTACAAGAGTTCATTGTTGAGGCTTCTTTAGGATTTGAGGATGATGAATTTGGAAGATTATTATTTCAGAGACATTTCGACGCGTTTGACGAGCAGATGCAGAAAGATTTCACAGCCAGCAAAGGGAGAGATAGAAAGGTCGCAGCATCAGATCGTTTGAAATCACTTTGACCTTCCCGCACACTAAAAACCATAAACCGACTTCCCCAAACAGTAGCCCATTGTGTCAGCGCCGTTTCATCAAATAAGAGAAGGACCAGAGAGCTAGTCCAGCTCACCAGAGAACAACAAACTGGAGCTAGGATCGATCCTTCTGGAACAGCCCACAGACTATTAGTATCAACAATCCCCTGAACCGACACGCCACCCCCTCTTCCAGCCTTCGATCCATATGACAACCTTTGGGACATGTGGAGCTATGGACACTGGAGATATGATGAGGTCGCTGGCCGACGAACTTTCGAAGATGGGAGGATCGAGGATGATTAGGGACCCCAGGATGTGGAACGGGGACAAGGCCAAATGGAGGAAATGGTTTGCTCTCCTCTCCATTTGGGTAGTGGAGCAGGAATGGAAGACGAACCGGCAGCAATGTGCAGCGGTTCTATCAAGGTTAGAAGGAAAGGCCAAGGGGTTTGCGCAGATTACCCTTGAAAAGTATATTAACGCCGAATTGGAATACGACAGCCAAGGACAAAGGAAAGGAGATGGAGCGTGGCCAGACTTCGGAGGGATCGCAATGGAAATGTAAACCTATTTTAGGATTCAGGAGATGGCCCATGACGTGATGAAAAAGCTAGAAGGGTTAAGACATGGAAATTCAATTGATGAATACCTTCAGGCTTTCGAAGTATTAAGGAAGGATGCAGGGGTTAGTTTTGAGCATGCGGCAAAGCTGCTAAGGGAACAGGTGCACTATAGGGTGTACCAACAAGCAATTATGCAAGGTATCAAAGAAGATTTCTTTGACCTTACCAAGCAGATGAGAACAATCGGGCGAGGCTTTGAGCGCATGGCTATAGAGCGCGCCACTCCCTGATTCCAGAATCGTTTTCAATCTCCACGTGGTTCCCCTCCTACCAACTTCACACCGACACCCTGATTTACTTCCACAGGCATTCAGCCAGGTAGAGGAGCCCCGATGGATGTAGATCGACAAGGAGCAGCTCCCGTCTCTACACAGGTCCGCACCTGTTATAAATGCGGTAAGCCGGATCACTTGGCCTGAGACTGTAGAGGGCAGTTTAACCCCTCTGCGCCCCGACCTTCAAATAACTTTGGAAGGGGTCAGCAGCAACCGGTGCAAAGGCAACAAGGAGCCCAAGCGCAATACATCCAGCCAATAAGGTATGGAGAGTTCTCGCCACCGGATAAAGACGGATGGCAAACAGTGGAGCCTACTGACATTGGGCCAGTTTACAATATGGCAGATGCCGCAAGGTTTCAAGAAATCCTGGCCGCTTCATGGGGAAGCATGGATGAGGTGCAGGCATACTTCCAAGATCTGTTCGAAACAGAAAGGAAGAACAAGGACGCAGCGGGAAAAGTTTAGGGAGACTTGATAGGTTAGAATCAGGAATCCCAGTATGCAACTCTTTCTATTTACCTTCCTTATTCAATGTGTCTACGATGAAATGGAATAAGATTCCTTCCATGACGGCGTCTCTATTGAGCGTGGCCCCGGAAGTAGGGTGCTTAATTCCGTCAGAAAATATTAACGGACAGTTGTTTGCTATAGGAAGCGAAGAAAGACAAGATCTAGCCAAATTATTTAACAGGAAACAAAGAGATGAATTGGGAGTAAGTGTAAAAATTGACGGTGAAGTAAAAGGAAAAAATGGTTTGAAAATGGAATCATGTGGATTAACATTTGCTATTATTGACTCAGGAGCCTCAGTAACTTTTATAGATCAAAAGTTCATGTGGAAACATGGACTTCATGAAAAGAATATGCCGAAACCACTAACTGTATACAATGCCGACGGAACTGAAGGTTCTATTGGTAAAATCACCACTTACGTCATAATTTATATAGCAATCAAGGGAGTAAATGGGAAATGGCATCGCGAAAGAAGCGTAGTCTATGTCTCATCTCTAGGACCATTAGACTTACTCATAGGTTTCGATTGGTTCACAAGGCACAACCCAGAAATCGACTGGGTAAAGAAAACAATTAACTTCTCTAGATGTACAGTGAACTGTGAATCACACCTTATGGCAAGAAAGGTAACTGCAGAAGAACAAACGCAATTACAGAAGGAAGTACCCAAGGAGTTGTGGGAATTTTTACCTGTTTTCTCACAGCATGAATCAGAATGCATGCCTACCCGAAAACCCTGGGATCATGCGGTAGATTTAAAAGAAGATTTTATTCCAAAAAAGGGTCATATCATTCCGCTTTCAAATGAAGAAATGAAGGAAGTACAAGAATTCATAGACAAGGAAATGAAGAAAGGGTACATTTGTTCTTTTAAATCTCCACAGACATCACCGGTATTCTTTATCGGGAAAAAAGATGGCGGTAAATGGATGGTCATAGATTACCAATATCTCAACGAACACACCGTCAAGAACAACTATCCTTTACCTCTTATACCAACACTAATTGATAGGTTAAACAGAGCAGATATGTTCACAACCCTCGACTTGTGATGGGGGTATAACAATATTCGCATGAAGGAAGGCAACAAATGGAAAGGAGCTTTCACAACTCCAATTGGCGCTTACGAGCCATTGGTAATGTATTTCGGAATGTGTAACTCACCAGGAACATTTCAGGCCATGGTGAACAATATATTCCATGATATGTGGGAACATGTCGTCATTTACATTGATGACATCATGATATTCACACAAGGCAAGAACCGAAATCAGCATCTTGAAATCGTTGCAGAAGTACTAGGTCATCTTCATGACCATGACCTTTTCCTCAAACTGTCCAAGTGTCATTTCACTCAAGATCAAGTAGATTATTTGGGCATGGTTGTATCTAAAAAGGGGGTACAGATGCAACTAAATAAAACTAGCGCAGTCCGAAACTGGCCTATCTCAAGAACTGTCAAACAAGTTCAGGCTTTTCTAGGATTAGCAAATTATTATCGCAGATTCATTCCGAATTTTGCAGATATTGCTCACCCCCTTAACTCCCTCACCAAGAAAGATGCAAAATTTGAATGGACAGCGGAGTGCATGACTGCCTTCATTCATCTCAAGGACATTCTTACCTCCGAACCACTCCTTTGCTATTCCAATTCCTCAAAACTGGTTTGAATTGAAACTGACGCTTCTGATGTCGCCATCAGAGCTGTCATCTCATATCAGCAAGACAATGGTTTATGGCAACCAGCAGCATATATCTCCCATTCACTCAATGCTGCTGAACTCAATTACCCTATTTATGACAAAGAACTTTTAGCTGTCATTCGCACTCTTCGCGACTGGCATCATTATTTAATTGGCAGGGATTCTTTTAAGATCTGGACAGATCACAAAAATCTCGAATACTGGAAACACCCCCAGGATTTTTCTCCCTGACAGGCAAGGTGGCAGGCTGCTTTAGCTGAATTTAATTTCAAAATGTGTTACAAACTGGGTTCTACAAACGGTAGAGTGGATGCTTTATCGTGCAGACAGGACCATTTCACGAATAAACCGGAAACAAATAAACAAATCGTCATGCTTCCTCCACATCTTTTTAATTGTTTCATTTCCTTCTCTTCATCCTTTTTCTTTAGTGTACAACAAGCATCTACTGACCTTCAGCTCTCCGACACCTGGTGTTATAGTCCAGAGAGCAAGGTTTATTTAAACAACCAAAACCAAATATTCATTCCCGAACCTCTATGTCTAGAAGCTCTTAATCTTTTTCATTCTTCTCCATTGGGTGGTCACGCAGGTCAAAACTGTACCAAGCAACTTTTATCTCATTACTATTATTGGCCTGGGCTCAAGGAAGACGTTGCAAATTTCATTTCCCACTGTTCAACATGTGCAACATCCAAGGGCTCAGAAGCCGTTATTCCAGTTCATCCTCTTCCCCTCGCATCTACCCCATGGGCAGATATATCCATTGATTTTATCACCAGACTTCCAGAATCAAAAGGTTTCAATGCCATCATGGTGGTAGTAGACCATTTCTCAAAAGAAGTTGTTTTTATTCCATGCCTTTCATCTCTTTCCTCTCTTTATGTAGCAGAATTATTTAGGGACAACATATGGTTGAGACATGGTCTCCCATCCTCCATCATCTCGGACTGAGGACTGCAATTCGTTTCAGAGTTTTCCAGACAGTTGAACGAGATTCTTTAGATCAAACAGAAGATCTCTACAGCTTATCATCCAAGAACGGACAGTCAAACGGAGCGGATTAACCGGGAACTTGAACAGTATTTAAGAAACTTTATTGCCAAGCGACAGGAATTATGGGCAGACTGGATTAAAATAGCCAAATACCACTATAATAACTCTTATTTGACATTCACTAAAACATCACCTTTCAAAATCACAAAAACCTATCATCCTAGACTTGGTTTCGAAGCTCCACTCTCCACCACTCCCTCATCACACTTCCTTCACAAAATGGCAAAATCGTTTAAAGACATGCAAGAGGCTCTAAAGAAAATGCAAGAAAGAATGACTAAGCAAAACACCACAACGCTCCCTTCATACACTAAAGGGCAGCAAGTTCTTCTTTCTACAAAGAATTTAATGCTTCCTTATCCATCGAAAAAGCTTACTAAACAATGGATCAGCCCATTTACTATTATTGACGTCATTCCTCATGCTGTTCGCCTCAAACTCCCCTCCACAATGCGCATTCATCCTACCGTAAATATTTTGCGCATCAAACTGTATCTCCCATCCCTCCGCGGGCAGGACATCCTCACACCTGACCCAATATTGGTTACTGAAGAAGGACATGCAGAATACGAGGTTGATCACATTGTTGACTCTCATGTTCGCAAGGGCAAGTTGGAATATCTGGTTCATTGGACTGGATATGGTGAAGCTGATCATACTTGGCAAACAAAAGACGATTTAGCTAATTCTCCTGATCTCATCACCAAATTCCACAAGTTACACCCCTCCGCCCCTCGTCGACTCTTCACCACCGATCTCTCAACCTTCTGTTCTTTATTCAAACCATATGAAAACCATACTGAAGCGAATGCTCTCTTCGTGTCTCATCTGGAATCCAAGACCTAAAAAGGGGGTAGTGTTATAGTCCGCTTTTTCAAACTTTTGATCACATGACCTTATCTTATCTTCTCCACATGGTTATCTAATCTTTTATCTTATCAGGGCACGTGACAGGTCACATGACTGGTCTAGACCCAGGGCATAGGGTTAGCCTCATGTCTTCCAGCCCCTTTTCATTTCCGCTGTTCTTCCATTTCAGAAGCCCTGCTCCTTTTCAGCCATTGGCTATTCTCACAGGTGCTTCTCTTCTTTTTGATCGCCGTCTAGGGTCCATGGGAATTCTCCCATCAGGGTCTTGGTCCATGCGCATTCCTGTAGCCTATATAAACTGTAGCATATTGTCTCAAGACTCCCCAGTCTTGAGCATTTGTACCTATAGTGCATCTGTTCACTCATACTCCTCTATATCACTCTTATCATCCTTTTCATCACTTTCACCACTCTGAAGCCCTAGACTGGGGTTTGTCTGTCAACTGTCAAGTTACCGATTGTAACAGAGTGGGCCACTGGGAAATACCAGTGAGTTTGATGGGGTCCATGGCAAGCTTGCCAGGATAAACAATTATTCCAAGATATTCAACTTGGGGAACAGTGAAAGTGCATTTCTCCAATTTGAGGTGGAGATTGAGTTCCATCATCTGTTGAAGAACATGGGTGGTACACTTCTGATGGGTGTCAGCATCAGGGGAAGAAATGAGAAGGTTGTCCATATAGATGATGAGCCATCCTTCAGTGATCATATCCTGGAATGAATCATTCATGAAATGCTGGAAAGTAGCAGGTGAGTTATTCAGACCGAAGAACATTACTGTGGGTTTGAAGAGCCCCTTATGTGTGATGAAGGTGGCTTTCCATTGATGTCCATCATGAATATGGATGTTGTTATAGCCCCAATGGATGTTGAACTTAGTGAAAAGCTAAGTGTCTTGGAGCTTATCGATAAGGTCAGAGATAAGAGGAAGAGGATAGGCGTCACAAATGGTATGCTCATTAAGATACCTATAATCTTGGCAGGGGCAGAGTTTACCATCCTTTTTCTTGATGATAAAAAAGGACAATGCTTGAGGGGATTTGGAAGGACAGATCTTCCCAGCCCAAAGGTTCTTTTCAAGGAATACTTCCATGGCCTGTCGCTCTGGAGAGGATAAGGGGTAAACCTTACTGATCTTCAGGACAAATGTGTCCTTTAGATTGATCTCGTGATAATAGGGGTGAGAGGGTGGAAGATGATCTAAGGTTTTTAGAGTGTCAGAGAAGATCAATGAGAACTGAGAGTATTCAGGGGGAAGAGTTATCTTAGGTTTGGCCTTTTTGGCCTCAATGGCAAGCTTGGTGGATGTAGTAAGCCAAGCAATGGTAATCTCAGGGAGATAAGAGGAGCAGCTGTTATGAGCGATATTGGTGACATTGAACATGATGAGCGATAACCCTAATCTTGGGGCTCCGATGGACGGTGAACGGTTACGATTGAGATGATGAAGTGAATGAAATATCAAGGAGTACGAGTGAACACTGCACTAGAGGTACAAGTGCTCAAGACTGGGGAATCTTGAGACGCTATGCTATAGTTTATATAGGTATAGCTACAGTGCATGGACCAAGACCCTGATGGGAGAATTTCCATGGACCCTGGATGGCGATCAAAAAGAAGAGAAGTCACTGTGAGAATAGCCAATGGCTGAAAAGGAGCGGTGCTTCTAAAATGGAAGAACAACGGAAATGAAAAGGGGCTGGAAGACATGAGGCTAACCCTATGCCCTGGGTCTAGACCAGTCACATGACCCGTCATGTGCCCTGATAAGATAAAAGATTAGATAACCACATGGAGAAGATAAGATAAGGTCATGTGATCAAAGTTTGAAAAATCGGACTATAACACTACCCCCTTTTTAGGTCTCGGATTCCAGACAAGACACGAAGAGAGCAGTTGTTTCGGTGTGGTTTTCATATGGCTTAAATAACGAATGGAAAGTAGAGAGGTCAGTTGTGAAAAGATGACGAGGAGCGGAAGGATTGAGCTTATGGAATTCAGTGATTAAATCAGGAGAATTGGATAAATTGTCCTTTGTTTGCCAGGTGCGATCATTTTCTTCATATCCAGTCCAATGAACCAGATATTCCAATTTGCCCTTTCAAATACGAGAGTCAACAATGTGGTCAACTTCGTATTCTTTGTGTCCTTCTTCTGTGACCAAAATTGGGTCAGGAGTGAGTATATCCTGCCCACGGAGCAATGGAAGATAGGGTTTGATACGCGAAATATTAACAGTGAGATGAATGCGCATCATTTTAGGAAGTCGTAAGTGAACAGCATGAGGGATAACGTCAATGATGGTGAATGGGCCAATCCATCGTTTAGTGAGCTTTTTCGATGGATAAGGAAGAGTAAGATTTTTTGTGGAAAAAAGAACTTGCTGCCCTTTAGTATACGAAGAGAGCATTGTCGTGTTCTACTTGATCATTCTTTCCTGTGTTTCCTTTAGAGCCTCTTGTATGTCTTTGTAAGATTTAGCCATTTCGCAAAGGAAGTGGGAAGGAGGGTTTGTAGAGATCGGCGCTTCAAAACCAAGTCTAGGATGATATGTTTTAGTGATTTCGAAAGGGGAGGTCTTGGTAGACGTTGAATAAGAATTATTATGATGATATTCTGCAATTTTAACCCAATCTGCCCACGAGTCCTGCTGTTTGGCAATGAAGTTCCTTAAATACTGTTCCAATTCCCGGTTGATACGCTCCATTTGACCATCTGTTCGAGGATGATAAGCTGTAGAGATCTTCTGTTTGATCTGAAGGATCTCGTTAAGCTGCCTAGAAAACTCCGAAACAAACTGCGGTCCTCGGTCTGAGACAATGGAGGATGGGAGACCATGTCTCGACCATATGTTGTCCCTAAATAATTCGGCTACATAAAGAGAAGAAAGTGATGAAAGACATGGAATGAAAATGACTTCTTTTGAGAAACGGTCCACAACCACCATAATGGCATCAAAGCCTTTTGATAATGGAAGTCCAGTGATGAAATTGATAGAGATATCTGCCCATGGGGTAGATGTGAGGGGAAGGGGTTTAACTGGAATAATGGTTTCTGAGCCCTTAGACGTTGCACATGTAGAGCAATGTGAAATGAAATTGGCAATGTCATTCTTGAGCCCAGGCCAGTAATAATAACGAGACAAAAGTTGCTTGGTTTGGCCTTGACCTGCATGACTGCCCAGTGGAGAAGAATGAAAAAGATTAAGCGCTTCTAATCATAATGGTTCAGGGATGAAGACTTGTTCCCTGTTGTTTAAATAAACCTTGCTCTCTGGACTATAACACCAGGAATCGGAGAGACGAAGGTTGGAAGATGCATTCTGTATACTAGAGAAAAAGGAAGAAGAAAAAGAGATGTGACAGTTGAAAAGATGAGGTGGTAACATAACAATTTGTTTATTTGGTTCCGGTTTGTTGGAGAAATGGTCTTGCCTTCGGGATAAAGCATCTGCTCTCCCATTGGTGGAACCCAGTTTGTAACACATTTTAAAATTAAATTCCGCTAAGGCTGCCTGCCACCTAGCTTGACACGGAGAAAGATCCTGGGGGCGTTTCCAGTATTCGAGATTCTTGTGATCTGTCCAGATCTCAAAAGAGTCCCTGCCAATTAAATAATGGCGCCAATTGCGAAGAGTGCGAATAACTGCTAGAAGTTCTTTGTCGTAGATGGGATAATTCAATTCGGCTGCGTCCAAAGAATGAGAAATATACGCTGCCAGTCGCCAGAGACCATCATCTTGTTGATAGGAAATTACTGCTCCAATGGCGACATCTGAAGCATCTGTTTCTATCTGAACCAGTTTGGAAGAGTTGGGATAACAAAGGAGAGGTTCAGAGGTGAGGATGTCCTTAAAACGAATGAATGCTGTCATGCATTCCACTGTCCATTCGAACTTGACATCTTTCTTTGTAAGGGAGTTTAGGGGGCGTGCGATATCTGCAAAATTCAGCACGAATCTGCGATAATAATTTGCTAATCCGAGAAAAGCCTGAACTTGTTTTACTGTTCTTGGGATAGGCCAATTTTGGACTGCACTGGTCTTGTTCAGCTGCATCTGTACCCCCTTTTTAGATACAACCATGCCCAAGTAATCAACTTGATCCTGGGCAAAATGACACTTTGAAGATTTGAGGAACAGGTTGTGGTCACGTAGACGACCTAATACTTCTGCTACGATTTCGAGGTGTTGATTTCGGTTCTTGCCTCATGTAAAAATCATGATGTCATCGATATAAATAACAACATGTTCCCACATGTTGTGGAAAATATTGTTCACCATTGCCTGAAAAGTTCCTGGTGAGTTACACATACCAAAATACATTACCAAGGGCTTGTAAGTGCCAATTGATGTGGTGAATGCTCCTTTCCATTCATCACCTTCTTTCATGCGAATATTATTGTACCCCCATTGCAAATCGAGGGTGGTGAACATATCAGCACCATTTAACCTGTCAATCAGTGTCGGAATGAGAGGTAAGGGATAATTATTTTTTATGGTGTGTTCGTTGAGGTAGCGGTAGTCGATCACCATTCGTTTTCTGCCATCCTTCTTCCCAATAAAGAATACTGGGGACGTCTGAGGAGATTTTGAGAATCTAATATATCCTTTCTTCATCTCTTTGTCAATGAATTCGCGTACTTCCTTCATTTCTTTGTCTGAAAGTGGAATGATATGACCCTTTCATGGAATAAAATCTTCTTTTAGTTCAACCGCATGATTCCAGGGTTTTTGGGTTGGCATGCACTCCGATTCATGTTGGGAGAAAACGGGTAAAAACTCCCATAATTCCTTTGGTACTTCCTTTTGTAATTGCGATTGTTCTTCTGCTGTCACCTTTCTTGCCATAAGGTGTGACTTGCAATCTGCGGTACATCTGGAAAAATTAATTGTTTTCTTTACCCAATCAAAACCTATTAAAAGGTCCAACGGTCTGAGTGATGATACATAGGCGACGCTTCTTTCTCGATGCCATCACCCATTTGCTTCTTTAATCGCTATATAAATAATAACGTAAGTTGTGATTTTACCAATAGAACCCTCTGTTCCATTGGCATTATATACTGTTAACGGTCTTGGCATTTCCTTTTCATGAAGTCCGTGTTTCCATACAAACTTCTGATCAATAAATGTTACTGAGGCTCCTGAATCCACAATAGCAAAAGTTAGCCCACATGATTCCATTTTTAAACCTTGTTTTCCTTTTACTTCTCCATCTATCTTTACACTTACCCCTAATTCGTCTCGTTGTTTCCTATTAAATAATTTGGCTAGATCTTTTCGTTCTTCACTTCCTATAGCAAACAATTGTCCGTTAATATTTTCAGACGGAATTAAGCACCCTATCTCCGGGGCCACGCTCGAACAAGACACTGTCACGGATGGAACTTTATTCCATTTCATACTAGACATATCGAAAGATAAAGGAAGATTGAATGAATTACATACTGGGATCCTTGACTCTAACCGATCAAGTCTCCCTATTCTTTTCCCGCCTCTTTATGCTTTCTTTCCATTTCAAATAGATCCTGGAAATAAGCTCTTGCCTCCTCCATACTTCCCCATGAGGCAGCCGGGATCTCCTGAAAATGTGCTGCATCGGCCATGTTGTATACCGGACCGATACCTGTGGGTTCAGCCGACTGCCATCCATCTTTATCTGGTGGCAAAAACTCTCCATACCTAATAGGTTGGACAAATTGCGCCTGGGCCCCTTGTTGCCGCTGTGCCGGTTGCTGTTGACCCCTTCCAAAGTTATTCAAAGGTCGGGGTGCTGAGGGATTGAACTGCCCTTGATAGTCTCTGGCCAGATGACCAGGCTTGCCGCATTTGTAACAGGTATGGACCTGTGTCATTGTGGGAGCTGCGCCTTGTCGATCGACATCCATGGGGGCTCCTCTGCCCGGTTGGACTCCTGTCTGAGTAAAACGTGGGGTTGGTGTGAAATTGGTGGGGGGAGGACCATGAGGAGGATTGAATCGATTTTGAAACTGGGGAGCCAAACGTTCTACTGCCATGCGCTCAAAGCCTCTCCCAATTGTTCTCATCTGTTCTGTGAGATCAAAGAAATCCTCTTTTATCCCCTGCATTATTGCCTGTTGGTACACTCTGTAGTGCACCTGCTCTCATAACAGCTTTGCAGCATGTTCGAAGCTAATTCCTGTGTCCTTTCTCAGTACCTCAAAGGCTTGGAGATACTCATCTATCAAGTTTCCCTGCCTCAACCCTTCAATCTTCTTCATGGCATCATGTGCCATTTCCTGAATTCGGAAGTAAGTTCTCATCTCCATGGCTATACCTCCAAAATCCGGCCAAGCTCTATCCCCTTTCCTTAAACCTTGTCCATCGTATTCAGACTCAGCATTGATGTATTTTTCGAGGGTGATTTGTGTGAAACCCTCAGCCCTTCCTTCTAAACGTGAAAGTACTGCAGCGCACTGCTGCCGATTGGTCTTCCACTCTTGTTCCACTACCCAAATGGATAGTAGTGCAAACCACTTCCTCCACTTGACCTTGTCCCCATTCCACATGCCGGGGTCTCTAATCTTCCTTGATCCTCCCATCTTGGAAAGTTCGTCTGCCAGTTGTTTCATCATATCTCCAGAATCCATAGTCCCACATGTCAAAATAGGGGTCGATGGCTGGAAGAGGGGCTGGTGGTGTGACGGGCCGGGGGAGGGGTTGTACTGGTATGTCGGCTGGTCTAACAGAATCGATCCTAATTCCTGCTCGATGTTGTCTGGCAAACTGGACGAGTTGTCGGGTTCGTTGTACTGGATCTGGTCAAATGGGGCCGACACGTTGGGCTACGGTGATGGGACAATGGTTTATGGTTTTTAATGAACTCGAGGGATGAAGCGACTTGATATGATCTAAAGCAGCTACCTTCCGGTCTCTTCCCTTGCTGGCTGCGAAATCTTTTTTGGTCTGCTCGTCGAAGATGTCAAATCTGCACTGAAATGAAAGACATCCAAACTCATCGTCTTCAAATCCTAATATAGCCTCGTTGATAAACTCCTTTAACTTTTCCTTGTGTCCCCAGGGGAACTCTTTCCTCATACGGTGCTGTCGGTTTCAGTTTCGATGAGCCCGAAGACTGGTAATAGTCTTGAGCAAGTGTTATGAGCAATATCAGTGACGTTGAACACGATGAGCGATAACCCTAATCTTGGGGCTCCAATGGACGGTGAACAGTTACAATTGAGATGATGAAGTGAATGAAATATCAAGGAGTACGAGTGAACACTGCACTAGAGGTACAAGTGCTTAAGACTGGGGAATCTTGAGATGCTATGCTACAGTTTATATAGGTATAGCTACAGTGCACGGACCAAGACCCTGATGGGAGAATTCCCATGGACCCTGGACGGCGATCAAAAAGAAGAGAAGTCACCGTGAGAATAGCCAATGGCTGAAAAGGAGCAGTGCTTCTAAAATGGAAGAATAACAGAAATGAAAAGGGGCTGGAAGACATGAGGCTAACCCTATGCCCTGGGTCTAGACCAGTCATGTGACCCATCATGTGCCCTGATAAGATAAAAGATTAGATAACCACATGGAGAAGATAAGATAAGGTCACGTGATCAAAGTTTGAAAAATCGGACTATAACAGCAGCAATCTAAGATTCTGCTGGAGTGGCAGTTATAGAGCAAGTCATTGATTGACTGTTCTGGGATGATGTAGTCCAAATAGTGGACTAGGAGTTCATCATGTGGGACAATAATATCTTCAAGAAGTCCATTAAACCAAAGTTTGTGGATGGAGTTGACACAATAGGTAATGTCAGCAGAGGGAGAATCTGGAATGGTAAGCATGTTTGCCATCCAGTTGATAGTGGGGTTTGTGGCCTGAAGCCACAGATGTTCAAGGATGATGTTCTCCTTTCCACATGCTATAACATAGCAGGAAACCAGGAGAACTGATTGTTCAAAGTGAAGAAGGAGGTCACAAGTTTGGGTGATGTTGCCCTTCTTGTTCTCAGAGTGGTCAATGTTCCAAATG
Source organism: Pulveroboletus cf. rosaemariae (assembly GCA_038089275.1). Lineage (NCBI taxonomy): Eukaryota > Fungi > Basidiomycota > Agaricomycetes > Boletales > Boletaceae > Pulveroboletus > Pulveroboletus cf. rosaemariae. Next base: position 13,629 of record JBBPKN010000671.1, read on the forward strand.
ATGATCAGTTCATCAAGCTTCTTGGTGGGGAACTGGTTCTTCTTGATGAAGTCCCAGTCGATACAGTTGATTTGTGCTCCACTGTTGACAAGAGCATGAGTAGCTATAGCTTTCTTGGCACAAGTGGAGGAGAAAACTTGAATCACAATCTTCATAGATTTCTTGGATGCAGATACAAGTACAGGTACACAAGAGAAGAAGGGAGTACCTTGTGTAGGGAAGGTACTCCATTTTAAAAACCCTGCCTTTCTATCTTCTTCTTTCACTCTTTCTTCACTACTACTCTTGCCACCCCATTGTCTGATTCATCATCACTAACCCTCTCAATCTTCATCATTGGTTCTTTGGCTGAGACTGTCTTGACATGAGGAGTTTCCTTGATGGTAAAAGGGGAAGAGAAAGCAGGGAAATTAGAGCAGGCTATGTTGATATGGCTGGGTTTCCAGCATCTGAAACAAAGTTTATTTTTGATGCAAAAGGCTCTACCTGCCTCGGTTAGGTGACCTTTCTTTACAGCACCAACATCCATAGCATTCAGATCTTTCTCCAGCTTGGATGTAGTGGAGGGGAGCATAGAAGTCCAGGTAAATGCACAAGGATTCTTTCACCATTGTTCTATAGAGTGGGCATGCTCCATAGTTCCTTGGAAGTGAGCAGCTTTAGTATACCACTCAGCAATAGTAGAGGGAATTGTATTCAGGTTATGGATATGGCAGAAGAGATAGGACACAAGTCCTGTTTTAAAGTAACTGATGAGGACATTGTTGTCAGTGATTTTAGCTGTGACAATGTGGTTTTGGAACTCAGCAGTATATTCAGTGAGGGAAGGTGTCCATTTACCTTTCTTTCCCTGCTTTATCTGTGTGTTTGCCAGCCAGTGAATGGCAGCATTAACTGTGTCCTGTTGTTGGAAAACTTTCAGGAATGCAGAGGTGAAATGGAAAAACTTTCCCATGGTAATGGTTGTTCCAGAGATATACTTCTTCCAGTATATTGCAGCCCATGACAGTGCTGGCCCTTTGGTCATGAATGAAAGGGCAAATGCAATCTTCTTCTTGTCAGAGTTGTAGACTGCACTATTGACAAAGAGGTAGAACTGGACTGTGTCCAGCCAGTTCTCAGCCTTGGATCTATCACCATTGAAGTGCTCAGGAGCACTGAGATGAAGTTTGGTTGGCTTAGTGGTGAAGGTGAAGAAGCCAGACATGGCAATGGATGGAGAGGGTTGGAAAAGGGTAAAGGTGGGTTGGCATTGGATGGGAGTAGGAGAGGGTGGTGTCTGGGCTTGAGGAATCTGTAAGGAAGATGAAAGTTCATAAGCTAGGTCACAGTCTTCTCATACTTCTTCTTGGGAGGGAACAAGGATATCTGCAAGCACATCTTCTGATGTGGAAGAGCAATCCAGAGGAGAGGGGTTCTTGGGTTCCAAAGTGGACTTGAGAGGGTCTAAGGTAGAGGCATGAGACTTACTCCAGAGGAAATTGAACAGTGAGGATTGTTTAGGCAGAATGGTGGGAGCAGACTATAGCAACGATAGCTGCAAGTAGAAGACACTACTTCTTTTGTTATGCTAGGCCCAGGTAGGGACAGGTGTAGACCTTGCTGTGGATAAAGAGGATGAAGTGAACTGAAGATAAGCTTCAAAATGAGTGGAAGGCAACAAACAAAGTATTGTGCCTTAATGGTACCAGCTACACTCCCAGGGGTGTGCCAAGATTAGATGCTGATGATCCTCTGATTAAGTGCCAGGACACAAGTAGTGATTCCAAGTATATAGGTACAAGAACAAGTGGAGATGCAAGAACTGTAAGGTAGTTGCAAGGTAGAAGTAGCATGAGAAAAGAGGACAGGAAGTATGCTACTTTATAGTACAGTAAATAGAGTTGAAGCGGAGATAGAATGAGTAATTATGCTGACAAATGATGAGTAAGGTATCTGTAAGGAAACAGATGGAAAAAGATGGAATAATTATGAGTCAGCTGATTAAAAGATAGAAGGCCTGGGCAAAGGGCCTAACAAGAGAGTGGTTTAGACAAGGCTAGAGTGCAAGAAGAGCAGAAACTATAGTGGAAAGTGAACAAGGAATTACCAATGGTGTAAGAAGAACAAAAGCTATGATAAGAGAAAGAAATGAATGAAGAGAGAAAAGAGAAAATGTAATACTTGCCCTCCTGGGCTCCTGGATCTCTACCTTGATTTGGTGAGTCAATTGTGTTGATGTGGTGCCTTCTAACACTTGTATGATATTGATGTGGGCATTGGATGTTATTTTGTGTGGTAACATCATACTCCTGGCTATATGGCTCATTTAAAGCTTCTTCAGGTCTATCCCTGGAATCTACTTTGCCTGGATGCTTGCACTGACCTTCTGATGCATTCTTCAGGTCCTTGAGTTAGTCTCTGTGCACCTCAGCATGGCTAAATGCTGTCATTGCATGTGCATCATATTCAGTGAGTCTAGCATTGAAGCTTAGATACCTGGCTTGCTTTCCCTTGAGCTTAATGCTTGGAGGTGCAACTTGTTGTTGCATGGGCTTGTCAGATAGTATGGATGGTCCATGGGAGACTCAAGATACACTTTTGTCAACTAATGACTTATACTGACCATTTTCTTCAGCTTTTGTTGCTGGTTGCCCATACTTGATTGTGACTAGGCTCTTTTGCTGGATTGGTGTGCAATAATGCATTCTGGCATTCTCCCTGTGGGTCTGTGCCTTATGATATACTTCTCCAACTCTGCTATGGCCCTTGAGATGCCCTCTGTTGCACTGGTAACCTTGTGGTGCATTTGACTCACATTCTAGGTTGTCTGGCTCATCTTGAGTCTCTCCAGGTGGATTCTTAGCTTTCCCTCACTCTGACTCTTTTCTAGCATGTTCTAACATTGTCAATGTGAGCACTTCATTATTCAGCTTGATCTGGCCTTCCCACTCCCCCTCAAGCTCAATGCTTAGAAATATATCCTTTTGCTGCACAGGCTTGTCAGATGGCTTTGTGGGTATATCTGGATGATGTCCATTATCACCCATCATGTTCACAGAGTCTCTTGATGGTCTCAACTTCTATATCTTGCCATCTTATGCATCTTGGCACTCCTCTCTGACCTTGCTGTTGTCATCTACATTCCCATGTCCTGATGTTGTCAATGTGAGTGGTTTATCACTTAGCTCAACCTGGTCACTTTACTTCCCCTCAAGCTTGATGCTTGAAAGTGTGTTGTTTTACTATGTGGGCTTGTCAGGTGGTATGTGTGACTTGTGGAGGTCTCTTGGTATGTTGTTGTTACCTTGTGGAGTATGCTGATTATCTTCATCAGCTTGTGCTACAGGCTGCTCATATACAGTCACAGCTACTTTCTCTCCCTTGATTGGCATGCTACAACATGTCCTTGCATTCTCCTGGCCATCCTGTGCATCTTGGCACTCCTCTCTGACAATGCTGTCACTGTCAGTATCTGCACATCCATGCATGATGCTTCCATTTGATTGGTCTTCAATGTTTCCACCCAGATTGACCTTCCACTGGTCATCACATGTTCACAGGATCAATGGCTCTGTAACATCATCTTTTGCACTGTCAGGTGCCCTGGATATGTCATATTTGTGTGCAGTAAGCTCATCACTCCTGCCACTTGTCCTCCAGTCCTCCTCCTCAAGTGGCATGCTTTGGGATATCATGATTCTTGCACACAATATGCTTGTTGCTTCTGCCATTCATATTTCAGTTCTCCCCTCAAGTGGGGGCATGACATGGACCTAAGGTATGTCCACTTTGTAAAACTGCAGAATACTTGTAGTTACTATATATTAGGTAGATAAGTTAGTACTAACCTGCAGGATACTTGTAGTCACTAAGTATCCTAAGATAACTAATGGTTCGATGTAGCTATTAGCTTATGTAAGCGGTAGAGCGTAGGTAATCAACAAATTCTAACACTCCCCCTCAAGCAGAAATCCTGGCAAGGTGAATGCTTGCCCAAAAGAAAGAGGTAAATAATAAAAGAATATGTATACCTGAATTCAATCCCAAAAATTGACTATAATTCGTCCATAAACAATTTTCGTGTCTGTCGAGCCACCGTCGATGCAGCATCAGCGCAGTTGCCTAATTTGGCAAGTCGCGGCTACTAAGTGCGCGCATGCATGATCGCCCTGGATCGACTTGAGTCGTCCTCGTCGACGCGGTGGGTTGACGTGCTTGATTCATCGTCTGGAATGGTATGGAGGTGATGTGGATGACTCTGGTATGTGCGTCATTGAGCTTTGCGCCATCCGTGCTGACTTGACTGATTGCCAGCTAGCACCCTCATATTGACTCGTCTCGAGTCAGTGTGCGCATCACTTGCTGCACCATCCGTCCGCCATTGATCCCCATCCATCCTGAATCTGTCAGCATCGTTTTCGCGCTTCCAAACGCGCTCTCTGCCCCCTGGCTCGCTCTACTTGACCTGCTTGACTCCCGGCCTTATACCATGGCTCTGCACATTCATCTGGTGGATGCGCTTGTTCCAGTGGCCCTTGGGACATTCTCTGTCGTGCTGGTAGTCTTTTGGTGTGTTCGGCTCGCATCCTGAGTCGTCCGGCTCGTCTTAAACCTCTCCAGGTGAGATTTCTTCCTCCCCCTGTACCAGACATTCCTTAACGCGTTCTGACGTCGTCAGTGTGAGCGCTTCATCACTCAGCTCGACCTGGTCTCTCCACTCCCCCTCAAGCTCGATGCTCGGAGGTGTGTTGTTTCGCTGTGCGGGCTTGTCAGGTGGTATGCATGGTTCGTGGGGTTCTCCGGGTACGTCGTCGTCGCCTTGTGGAGTATGCTGATCGCCTTCTTCAGCTTGTGCCGTTATGCTCTCTTTTGGAGCTCTCAACGTTCTCAGCACTCCCTCGGTACCCTTCTCGACCCTCTCCACATTCCTTGACTGGCCATCCCTTTCGTCCATGCCCGCTGGCTGGTTAGGTGGGTTTGCAGGTATGCCTGGATGACGTTCATCATCACCCGTCGTGTCCGCAGGGTCAATTGACGGTCTCGGCTTCGCTACCTCGCCGTCCGCGTTTGGCCAATTGTGCAACACGTATTGTGAGCTCACAATTGCCTTGGCATTCGTGCCGGCTCTTGACTGGCCTCGGAGTCCCTCTGGGTCATACGACCGATATTCATCGGCGTCGTTGTTCCTGGCCTTCGTCAACTCTGCGACATCATCTTCGACATTTCCATCGTCGTCTGCATCTGCACGTCCATGTGCGATGCTCCCATTTGGTCCACCTTCGACGTCTCCGCCCAGTTCGACCTTTGGCTGGTCGTCTTGTGTCCGCGAGATTGTCGGCTCTGTAACGTCGTCCTCCGCACACTCCAGTGCCCTGGACATGTTGTCTTCGCGTGCAGTAAGCTCATCACTCCTGCCGCTCATCCTCCAGCCCTCCCCCTTGAGCGGCATGCTCTGGGATTCATCTGGTGGGGTATCCTTCATGTGACTAACTTCATCGTCAACCTTGCTCTTCTCCCCTTCAACCTCGTCATAGGCACCTGCTACCTCCATGTCACTCGCGGTGATGTCTCGGCCCTCTCCATGTGATTCCAATTCGCATGGCGTCCATATGGCTTGCGTGGTTTTAACCTCGACTGGTGGGGTTTGATAGTGAGTTGCTTTGCTTCGCATTTGACTTCATTCGTCGACCTTGATATGGCCGTTGTAGATACCATCCGGCATCTCGTTCGCGTGGCCGACTTCATTGTTGCCACTTCCTCGGCTGTCCAGTGCGACAAGTGTCTCGCCAGTGCCCCCCTTTAGACTGGCCCCGGCATCCTGACCTCTCGCATCAGCCTTCTCAACCTCTTCAACCTCTTCACCACCTCGCAACTCGAGTGGTGTGTCCTGTGGGTCGTCTGTTGCGCCCGCTGGCCTTGTGGGCTCAGCGCACTTCGTGTTCGGGTTCGCGACGTCAGTGGCTGCATCGTCGTCCCGTTGACTCACCGTCTTGGGTTCCTGAGGCTTGACCATGGCGCGATGGACTTCCGCATCCTCGCCCTCGTCATTCTTACCCCTACGACCCTTCGGCTTCACTTGTTGGAGGTTGTTTGTGTCGCATTTTGGCTTGCGACGCCTCTGGTAACTCTCTGTCCCAATTTCCGGCCCATCTGACCTTTTCCTTGGCTTGCCCTGCTGCCGACTTTTGCTGTCAAGCGGTTTTGGCTCTTGTGCAGCCATTCACAGTTCTCCGTATAGTACTGCTGGTCCCGTTGACATTGTAAATCGTTTGAATCGCTCTGTAAGATAATTGAATTGGTCGTGAGCGGTTTCGAGTCGAAGCATGAAGCAGTAAATGGAATCGGGTAAACTGGAAATGATGATGGCCTTTGTGGTGGCCTCAAGCTGTGGGTCTGGGTCTGTGACAGTGCCATCGAGGTAACTTTGCAGTTCCTTCCCATTGACGACCTGTTCAATGATTCTGCACCATGTTGTCCAGTTCTTTCCGTATGCCTCTAAATCTGGTACATGGATTTCTGTGCCGTCATTGAGTTCAATGGAATATGGCATTTTCTTCTCGGGCTTTGGGTTCGAGTCCTGGTGAGTGAACTACTTCATTTTCTAAGCACAGGCGGGGCTCATAACCTGTAAAACTGCAGGATACTTGTAGTCACTAAGTATCCTAATGTAACTAGTGGTCCGATGTAGCTATTAGCTTATGTAAGCGGTAGAGCGTAGGTAATCATCAAATTCTAACAACTATACTAAGCACAGGCAGGGCTCATAACCTGTTGAAACTGCAGAATACTGCAGGATACTTGTAGTCACTAAGTATCCTAAGGTAACTAGTGGTCCGATGTAGCTATTAGCTCATATAAGCAGTAGTTCATAGGTAATCAACATATTCCAACAGTTCGAAGCTGACAGCCTGATGGGATGAGGGCACAGGATCGCGGGACCTGGGTTGGCAGCTTGCCGCATTCGCGTATGTAAACAATTAAATGCTGTGAGCTGAGTTCAGATGTATCCCCGGTCGTTATGATGGATGCTGATGATCTTGATTGTGATGGGGAGCAGTAGTCATTGTTGGTATGGGTGATGTTGTTCACAGATACTTTTCTGAACTCAGCTCATAGCACGTCCGACATGCCATCGCCTAGTAAAGTATATGCAAACACTGAAAGAGAGAATTTCACTGGATTTGTGCCTACTGAACAGGGCCTAATTACGGATGTTGGTCCTCGTCTCCGATATTCATCCAACAAATGCTGTTGTGGCGTGGTGGCAATAAGATACGGGACATTGCATACATGTGCTGAAATGAGGGTGATTCTGTGGACAAGGTGGGGAATACTATGACAACTACGGTCCGAACTTTTGCCTAGAGCGTGTCTTTAAAGAGAATTGAATTTCGAACGGCCAAAGAAGAGAACTGACCCGACCGCAGCCACCCATCCCATCCAAACCCCAACTCTTGCGGACATACTGAATGGCCAGCAAACAGTGGCAATACGGCAATACATGTCCAACCCTGATGTCTACCAACGACCCACGACTCTCCTGCCTTCGAACCGTAAGAGCGTGTCGACCGGCACACAACAAAGCTACCAACCATCTACTGGAAGAGAGACAGACACGGACATTCGAAGGCCACCGTACGTGGTGCGCTACTTGATACGCGAAGGTTGCTGGGTCAAGACCACCCATTGCGAAAATGGGATAAAATTACCCGTCCCCTCGTCTTTCCATCTCCTGACGTGGAACGTTGACTCTGCGCCAAAGAGCCCCATATCACGGCTCACCGCCGTGCTCCACTTCATGAGCGAACGACAGAAACCGTGCTGAAACCTGCAGCAAGTGCTCGTCGGTGCGTTCGATTGCATCTGCTTGGACGAGTGGGTACAATGAAACTTCCTCATTATACCCTCGTCGACAAGAAATTGGCCACTTGGTGCGACGTACAGGAACGTCACACTGGTCTCACGGACGATCCCTGTATGCGGGGCCCAAATTCTCAACTTAAAAACTCGAAGACGAGCCATTACGGGCTGTTGATGGACATCGAGCTGGCGGTGCCAGCGCCGCAGCCCACACAGCGATCATCGGACGGGATTGCACGTGTACGAATCGCCAACACCCACTAGGAGCCACGTCTGCAAGGGGGACGCGCACGGCTGGAGCAGTTGCGCATCACTGCCGCATTGTTTCAGAGGCACGAAGTACACGGAGGGGTTGTTGATGGCGACCCGCGCATTGCTGTGCAACCGCTGTGGCTGGTTTGATCGATCTCTCGTCATGTAGGACACGGCAACAAGCCAAGAATGGATAAATGGCACGGGTAATGAGTAGCCCAGTCAACCATACGACTGGAACAGACTTGTAGCACAACACCTGGAGTGACCATAGGGAGGCAGAGCTGTGGGCAGCTCCACCTGTAATCGCCCACCGAGAGATAATGCTTCTCTTGCCCAATCAAGACCTTTATGAAACGTAACATAACAAATCAAACTGCAAGTTACAATCTCCGCTCCAAATAATTTCCTTCTGCTATCCCCACTGACTTTTCTACTTTCTACGCACGACCCGATCAATGGTAAGTCGCTGTTTCTCTCCCTACGCTCGTGATGAGTGTTGTACAATCAACCACCACTGGCACCTCTTAGTCGACTTGATGCAGCGCGACACTCTTACGCGTTCTGCCTCACTGACATTACCGACGTTCTGACTCTTTTAATTGCCCCTGTTTCACTTTCTCAGGGCTGACACATCTCGTTCCAGAATCCACCCTTTGATGCTTGTGTAACCGCAACTGCGCTACGTCGTGCCCCACCATGGATCCAGAATGACACCGCACTTACCTTGTCCTTGTCCGCTTACGCCGGAGCGTTCATAGCCTTCTTTTACGTGTTCTCGCTGATGTTGCCTGAGCGCTATCGCCATTCCTTGAGAAAGTGGATGATCATCAGAAACGACATCCGGCCTGACTAACTCTTGAGGCGTGCGACCTGTTTATTCCACAAGAACGCGATGCCATCAGGAGAAGCGGCACATCCGCATTTTTGGTGGAAAAAGTCTGGGGAGTGGGCAAATAGGCTCACAAGTGTGTGCTCTAATACGGGTGCGCGTACGACAAGCACCTCTTTCTGTGTGGTTGCCGGCTCAAGCCTAGTTGCGGTGAAGGCCGTCACGTCGGGTCCACCTTGATGGGTCGCGTCCATGGCAGGCCACGACTCCGGGTAAACGTCGATACTCTGGGAGAGTGAGAGAGCCGCTGCACGCGTGAGGGTGAAGGTGTCGGTAGCATTAGGTGTACTCTGCGCCGTCTGCGTGAGCAAGACAGTGACAGTACTCGTTGCGTGACGATCCCATTGCTGAGGATAATAGAAAGTCCCAGCAAGGCATCGGGTATGTTCTTGACACCGTTAGTGTGGCCGAGTCCTTCGACAGACGATCGTGAGCTTGTAACGCGTGCCCTTGTCGTTTCGGCGTGGGGTCCCTACCATGCTCAGAGGCTCCAAGTGCCTACTACATCGGATTCAGGATGGAGGGTGTACATGTAACAGTGTATAGCACGTCGTGAAGGATGTGAGCTGTCTACACACAGCAAGAGAAGAGTGCGAAGAAAAAAAAAGAAAGGAGCAGCAGCAGCAGCGACGACCGGGGTATTCAACACGCCGACCCAACCTAAATCGTATCACCGATCGCGACCTTTCCCACTGTCACCTGTAAAACTGCAGGATACTTGTAGTCACTAAGTATCCTAAGATAACCAATGGTTCGATGTAGCTATTAGCTTATGTAAGCGGTAGAGTGTAATCATCAAATTCTAACACAACCAACAATCATGCAGGATCAGCATCCAAGAAGGAAAAAAAAAGATGGCGTGATCATTCTACATACTGTACCTTTCTGTTTGACTGGTATCACATGTGAAATGGAATGTACTTGTTACCCCATCTTGCATATCTATACACTTGTTTTGTAAACCTACAGGATACTTGTAGTTACTAAGTATTCCAATATAACCAATGGTCTGATAAGCTTATGTAAGCAGTAGAGTATAGGTAATCAATAAATTCCAATATGTTTCTTGTGTGATAGTGTTACAATAACTACTTATTGGAATTGGTTGACTACCTACACTCTATAGCTTACATAAGCTAGTAGCTACATCGGACCATTAGTTACCTTAGGATACTTAGTGACTACAAGTTTCCTGCAGTTTCCTGCAGTTTCAACACTACTTCTGAATGGCTAGTAAAGAACAAAGGAAAAGGAATACTTCTGAAGACTATGAGCTATTAACTTTAAACTAGGGCTAGGCAAAGAAAAAGGCTTGTGAAGAGCTCATGAAAATTCCATATCACTTAAAGGGATCAGAAGTTACTAAAGATCAAATTACAAGTAAGTAAGTCTGGAGAGACTTACTACTTACAGTGGCTTAAAAAACTGACCCAATGTTTGCATATTTTGCACTAAATGCAATGGCTATCAATAACTACTAATTATTATGCTAGGCTATAAGTATATAAAATATGGCACTTGCTCTTGGCTTTCTATTGGTCCAATGATTAAAGCATTTGGTTATGTTTTGGTAACATGGCAACCATATCAAAGTGACAACTCATTGGGACAGTTTTTTGACTTTAAATAGAATATGGTATTTAGTACCTGATATAATCTCCCTTGGCCTTGATAACTGCTTGAATCCTTCTAGGCATGCTTTCTATTCATTTTTGACACTGCTTCACAGAAATCCTTTCCCACTCTACTACCACCCTATCCCATAATTAATGAACTCCTATAGATGCCCTCTTATAACCTAAAAGGCATTTTTTTAAATGACTTCAAGTATGTTCAATAGAATTAAGATCTGGAGATTAAGCAGGCCAATTCAGAAGCTTGATATCTTGCTTTTTAAACCAGATTTGAGCCCTTCTAGAGATATGCTTGAAATTATTATCTTGCTAAAAAATGATGCATTTAAAGAAATTCCAGAATTTTCCATACTCTGCAACAATTCTTTCTCCAAAATTGCCACATACCATTATGAATAAACAGTTTGGATGCACAAGAGTCACATGACAAGCATGTGACTGTGAGACTTCTATGCCATATTGAGCCAAACCCTAGGCTATGGTTAGTTCTATTCAGAGTACTCTTGACTAAAGGATTAGCACAGGATTAGCAGCAGATCTCAGATGAAGGTATCTCCTGATCTAATCTAGATGACATTGGATCTTGGATCTTAGATCTGGATCTTGATTGATGGATCTGATCTGTAGCAGAGATCCAGATAGGATTTCCTTGGCCTCAAGGCTAAGGTGCTGTCTTCATATCTGTTGACCCTGAAGTCTTCCTTTCCATTCTTATACTTCTCTTCCATTCCAAACCCTTGATATGCATGGCCATTTAGTCATACTCTTTACCCTTGCCCTATGCCCAGTTTCCATATTTGTATTTATCCCAGCTAGACTTGGTGGTCTGTGCATCACCCTAGATAGTATAAATAGGCCATTCATGTAGCTCTTAGCTTCCCAGCTTTGAGCACTTGTTTGTTTAGCCATCTAGGCATCTCAATAGACAAGCTAGTGTTTGGACTTCACTTCTCAGGCTTAGCTACCCTAAGTATTCCCTTCTCTTAAGTCCTGCACTACATCTAGGGTCAGGCATCTACTATCTACCCTCTATTCTTCCAATTTATACTGACATTGACATTGGCACAACCCCAAGGTCACTGGATTTAGGTTTATCCTCTCCTCATACCAAGTTCAACACCAAGGACCATAACACATACTATTTAGCATCCATTCTTCTCTTAACCTCACTCAAAACTCCCATATCATTCCATTCAATACAGCCCCATATCATGAGTGATCCTCCTCCAAACTTGACTATATCTTTGGTCTCCTTAGAACTTATTCCCTCTTCTTTCTTTTTCCACATATATTTTTGTCCATCTGATCCAATTCTATTGATTTTAGTCTCATCTGATCAAATCACCCTTTTCCAGTCCTCCACAGTCCAATGCTGGTACTTCAGAGCAAAGGCCAATCTGCTTTTTCTATAGATAGTAGAGAAAGAGAAAAGAAATTTTTTCTTTTTTATCATAGCTTTTAGAAAAGCTTCCTTGAGGGTATTCCTAACTGTTTGTATGCAGACAGGAGTGCTGACAATAGAATTAATGAAATGAGTGGCCTGAACTGCATTACTGGCCTTTCCAGTAAGAATTTATTGAACAATAGCATGCTTGTTGATAGGTGAAAGTTTTGAAGGACAATTATTATGATGATTTTCCTTCTCTGGTTGGATTTTCTAAAGGACCATAGCCACAGTAGACTTCCCTAGACCAGTTTGAGATGCAATTTTCCTACAGGAAAGATCAAGAGAGGCAAGAGAGATAATATTATCTTTTTGAGCAGCAGAAAAATGTTTTATGATAGAGATGAGGGAATTTATTTGTGATGGTAGGGTTTATATATGCTGCAGGCTAATTAGTGACATAAGAGTGACATAATATATTACTTACCTAAGATATATAATTATCTTACAGCACTTCAGAGTCCAATATATGTAATGGGAATTCAAAGTCAAAAAACTGTCCCAATGAGTTGTCATTTTGATATGGTTGCCATGTTACCAAAGCATAATCAAATGCTTTGATCATTGGACCAATAGAAAGCCAAGAGAAAGTACTGCATTTCATATACTTATAGCCTAGCATAATAATTAGTAGTTATTGATAGCCATTGCATTTAGTGCAAAACATGCAAAATATTGGATTAGTTTTTTAAGCCACTGTACATAAAATGCTACATATGTCAGATATGACCTAAAGTAAAGAGAAAAAGATAAAGAAAGAATTAAGTAAGGAAAGAAACTGTAATACTATCCCTTTTTGAGTCTGAGAACTCTATATAAGCTGAAAACTATTGTTATATTAGACCCAGGTAGGAACTAGCATAGACCTTGCTGGCAAGAATGAGGAGAAGCTCCATGAAGTGTAAGCTTCTAGAATAAGTGGGTAGGCAATGAATGTAGGGTTATGCCTCAAAGATTAGCAACAAATATGGGGTTATGCTGCAAGTCAGATGCTAGAATGACTAGGGCTTTAGACTGGAGGCTGCCAGGATAGAACAAGAGTGAATTCCAGGTACTAGGTATAAGAACAAGGGTATGCAAGGAATTGCAAGGTAGAAGTAGCATAGAGAGAAAGGAAATATAAAGTACACTACTTTATAGTATAGTAGATAAGGTTGGGACAGAAATAACTATAGTAATCATGCTAATGAATGGTAAGTAAGCTATTCATGTAGAAATGGATGAAAAGTGATAGAATGATTATAAGTTAGCTTGATTGAAAGATAGAAAGATAGAACACCCAGGCAAAGGGTACAACAAGAAAGTAATCTAGGCTGGGCTAGAGCATGAGAAAAGCAGAAGTCTAGGGTAAAGAGTTAAACAAGAAAGCACCTGAGATGTGTAAAAAGCAGAAGCTAAGACAAGAGAGCAAGAAAGAGAGAGAAATGAAGAGAAAATGAGGAAATTGTAACATTACCCCCATGCTAGGGATAAAGAACCCTCTAAAATCTCAAAAGGCATTATAGAAAGGGCCTGGGAAGCCAGTGATGTTGACCCAGCCAACTTTGTCAATGATGTCATTGCAGAAGTTATTGTTGGTGTGATAAGAAGGTGGAGGGGGTGAGAAAGCCATGAAAGGGCAATAATATAATCCCTGGAATTGATGAGAGCTGTGGGAATATCTGGAGAAGTGGAAGAATCTGCATGAGGAGTTGCAGGAGGAGCTGCAGGAAGAGGAGGAGGTTGAAGAGGAGATAAGGAAGTCAGTAACATGGCACTGAACTGGGCAGTTAGTCTGCATATGACCAGGGTGCCAGCAAAGACAGTAGGGGCACTGGTAGAAGGAGCAGTTAATGCAAATATTCCCCAGGCAATGGCAGTGGAAGCAGAATTCACAAAAGTGAGGGTGGGAAGAGAAAAGACAGCCATTGCCATATAGGCTGGTCCATCAAGCTTTGATGCATTTGAGTGCAGCAAGTTTATCATGTCAAGGGAAAAAGAGAAGGCTAAAGGAGTGGAGGGGGTATATTCACAAGCAGAAGCAAGTTTGTGCATGTAGTAGTTAAGATCAGTAAGAAATTCACCAAATTCCAACTAATAGGCCAAGATTTTGATGTTAAAAAGAAGTTTCCAGTGGATGAATGTAATAAGTGCCTGTGCTAGGAATATATGAGTATAGGGAATATAAGTGAGGGTGGCAGCAAGGAGGGAAAGGCAGAGTAGCTGCATATAGATTTGATAAATTGCTCACAAGGGCAAAAACATGTTAAGGTAAAAACCAATGGGAACAGCAAGATATAAGTCCATAATAAATGTAAGAACATTATGAGAGTAGTCCTGGATGGAAGCTCCTGGGAAAAGGACATGGGCAGATAGTGGAAGATTAATGCTAAAAATGCCAGTGGATAAGATATCAATAGCTGGGGATAGAACAGGAATAGGTGTAATGATGGTTGGGCCTATAGTGATAGCAGGGGGTAACATAATAAATTCCTCAGAGAGAAGTTCTGGGATAAGTGCAGAAAAAGGAGAAAAAATTTGTATATTAGTGATACCAGTACTAGTAGAAGAAGATAAATAAATTACAACTCTTGATGCATTAACTAAATCTAAACACCTAAGCCTTGGTGTGTGCTGACTAATCCTGAGTAGTGACTTTGAACATAGAGTCACAAGAACTAGACAAAAAAGTAGAGAGAAATAAGAGCCAAGGGACTTGTAAAACTAAAAAGTTCAAATATGCAAGACTGGAAAAATCCAGGCTTAAGTCAACCTCCTTTTATATTGCTACAGTATGTGCATAGACCATGTAAATGATGCTGGCCCTAAAGTAATATACAGTAAGCCAACCAATGGCAGAAAAGAAGTGGGGACCTAGAAATACAGCAAGAAACAATGAGGCATGATATTAGAGTCTAGATTGCTCTAGACTTGTGCCATGTGAAGAAGTGAAAAGGTGAAATGTGAAGGGGTGAAAAAGTGAAGGTGTGAAAAAGTGAAATGTCACATGATGTGACAATGTGAAGAGCTACAGTTGTAAGAAGAAAATGCCAAAAAAGTATTAAAAAAATGAAAAAGTGCATTATAACAATAAAGAGATTAAAAAGGGCTCAATAGGGGCTTCCTGTGCTATAGGGAGTTGAGATGATAAGGCAGGTGGGGTATTAAGAGGGGTGTTGCAGGAATAAAACCCTTGGTTAACAGTAAACATCATGATTTGTGAGGGTGGTTGGGTTTCTTGATGTTAAAGTAAGAGTGAGAGGTAACTAGAGAAAAGTGGCAAGGATGGAGGAGTTTATACTCATTCAAGGTGGACTGGGAATGTTTCAAGTTCTGCTCAGATTCCCATGAGTTATCTTCTGCTGAGTATCCTTTTCAATAGATCAGAAACTGGTGATTATCAGGGAAGCTGTGATGTTTTAATATTCACTCAATTTTATATTCCTCTTTATCTTCTATAAGGTCTGAAGAAGAAGTAGGAAAGTTTTTTCTGTGTACATTATTTTTGCAATAGAGCAATAACAGTGATGTGTTACATTTTTTCTTTTCTTTTCTCTTTTTTTCTCTTCACATCCTAGCTTCTGCTTTTTTTGCACCTTAGGTGCTTCATTGTTTATCTTTCAATGACAGATTCCACTCTTCTCACACTCTAGCCCTGCCTAGACCACTCTTCTGTTAAGCCCTTTGCCCAGGCCTTCTATCTTTTCAATTAGCTAACTTATAATTGTTCCATCTCTTTTCACCCATTTTCACATGGATATCTTACTCATCATTCATCAGCATGATTACTCTGTACATCTCTGCTTGAACCTTATTAACTGTACTATAAATTAGTGTACTTCTAGTCTCCTCTCTCCTTATGCTACTTCTACCTTGTGATTATCTCACAGTCCTCACTTGCCCCTGTTCTTGTATCTACATACTTGGAATCCACTGCTTGTGTCCTGGCACTTAACCAGAGGATCATCAGTGTCTGATCTCAGCACACCTCTGGGAGTGTAGCTGGTACTACTAAGGCACAACACTTCATTTGTTACCTTCCACTTGTCTTGAAGCTTACCTTTGGTTTGCTTCTCCCACTCTTCACAGCAAGGTCTATGCCTGTCCTTACCTGAGCCAAGTGTAACATGATACATGGAATACAGGATGAATCTTTCAGGTGGCTGGAAGGTAGAGGTGATAGATAATAGGGGATAGGTCTTTAGTAATGATAAAGGGTCCTTTTCTTTTTGGTGAAAGCTTCAGGTAAATAGTAGCCCATTTCAAATTACAGGCTTTCAATCACACTTTATTTTCCTTAGCAAATGGAGAAAAGGTAGAACAAATGTGAAATGCCATGGTCTGGTGTATGAGATCATATGCAGTAAGGGCTTTGTTGTGAGCTGCAAGGAGTGCCTTAGTGTAGTCAGTGTTACACTAGACCTGGGTAGGGATAGGCATAGACCTTGCTGTGAATAAAGTAAACCAAAGGTAAGCTTCAAGACAAGTGAAGGGCAACAAACAAAGTGTTGTGTCCAAGTGGTACCAGCTATATTCCCAGGGGTGTGCTGAGATCAGATGCTGATGATCCTCTGGTTAAGTGCCAGGACACAAATAGTGGATTCCAAGTACATAGGTACAAGGACTAGTGGAGATGTGAGGACTGTGAGGTAATTGCAAGGTAGAAGTAGCATGAAGAAAGAGAAGATAGGAAGTATGCTACTTTATAGTACAGCTAATAAGGTTCAAGCAGAGATGTACAGAGTAATCATGCTGACAAATGATGAGTAAGGTATCTGTGTAGAAATGGATGGAAAGAGATGGAATAATTATAAGTCAGCTAATTTAAGAGATAGAAGGCCTGGGCAAAGGGCATAACAAGAGAGTGGTCTAGGCTAGGCTAGAGTGTGAGAAGAGTGGAATCTATGAGTGAAAGTGAACAAGAAAGCACCTGAGGTGTGCAAAGAGCAGAAGCTATAATGAGAAAAAAGAAGAAAAAGAAGAGAAAAAAAGAAACATAAGATTACCTCCCTGCTAGGGGTGGAAGACCTGTGACACCCTAAAAGATGTCATAAGAGGGTCCAGGGGAGCCAGTGATGTTGGCCCAGCCAACCTCATTGATGATGTCATTGTGAAAGTCATTGTTGATGTGATATAAAGGAGAAGAGGGTGACAAAGTCATGGAAGGGCAATAGTAGGAACCCTGGGAGTGACAGAAGCTGCAGAAGTGGTAAGAGGAATGGGATGATCCATGGGAGGAGGTGCAGGAAGAGCTGCGGGAGGAGAAGAATGTGAAGAAGAAGACAAGGGGATTAGTAACATGGTGCTAAGCAGAGCAGTGAGCTTGGGTATGTCCAGGGTGCCAGCAGAGGCAGTAGGGACATTGGTAGGATGGGCAATTGATGCAGATATGTCCCAAGCATCAGCAGTGAAAGCATGTCTTGCAAAAGCAAGGGTAAGAAGGTGGAAAATAACTATTGCCATGTAGGTTGGTCCACCAGGCTTCAGCACATTCAAGGGTGGCAAGTTTATCATTGTCAAGGAGAGAGGATGATGCAGATGGAGTAGTGGGGGTATAGCCCCAGGCAGTAGCCAGTTCACACATGTATTAATCAAGGTCAGTGAGGAACTCACCTATCTCAAGCTAATAGGCGAGAGCTTCAACATTGGAAAGGAGCTTGCAGTGAATAGAAGTAATGAGGGCTTGTGTAAGGAAGACCTGAGCATAAGGGATGTGGGGGAGGGCAGAGGCAAGGAGAGGAAGACAAAGGAGCTGCATGTAGATCTGATAAAGAAGCCAAAGAGGTAAGAACATATCAAGGTGGGAGCCAATGGGGATAGCAAGGTGGGAGTCCATGACATAGGTTATGACCTGATGGGTGTAATCAGGGGATGGGGCACCACAATGAAGGGCATGTGTTATGGTGTCAATCTCTGAACAACCCATTCTAACCCTAAATAGTCTGCCTTGAGAGGATGCATCAGTTTTGTTGTCAGATTCAGATTGAATAGAAGAAAGAGTGGTGTGTGGACTCAGGGTAGCAAGGCCTGAGGAGCCATAGCACAAGTTAGGACTCAAAGACTAGCCTGTATTGATAGGCAGCACTAAGAGGATGATATACAAGATAAACAAGTGGTTAAGGCTGGGGAGCTGAAACCAAG
>JBBPKN010000672.1:0-27242 GCA_038089275.1 Pulveroboletus cf. rosaemariae
CGCGTTCCAAACAGGAGGTATCCTCCTGTCGGGACTCTTTATCTATGATATCTTTTGGGTGTTTGGTACCGATGTGGTGAGATGCAGCTCCAGCAGACGGCAGGAAACATGTCTCACTCTATCTAGATGGTGAAGGTGGCCACCTCTCTCGATGTGCCCATCAAGCTTGTGTGGCCAAAATCAACGACATTTGCCGCTGAGAGAGGGTTCACCATGCTTGGACTTGGTGACGTCGTTGTGCCGGGTATTTTCATCGCGCTGGCACTCCGGTATGATCACGCGCGTGCAGAGAGGACGGAGAGGACGTTCGCAAAACCGTACTTCTCTGTCACATTGGGTGGATATGTGGTGGGTCTCATCATGACGATGACAGTGATGCACAGACTGGGCAGAGCGCAGCCAGCCTTGTTGTATCTCAGGTAAGCGTAGCCGATGATCTCCCAACTTTTTTCGACTTGTGGCTGACGTTGTATGCTATGTGCAGTCCGGCATGTATACTGTCTTTGGTGGCAACGGCGGTTGTGCGTGGGGAAGTTATAGATGTATGGAGGTGGTCAGATGATCCCGAGCTGTCACGGCAGAAGATGGGAGAGGAAGCGGGAGTGGAGTGGCGGGGATTGCCAGATGTTCAGAACGGGAACAGTACGCCACATGAGAACACGGGCGCTGATGGCGGACGAATGGAGGCCGAGGGGGAGGATGGAGGTGGAGAAGAGGGGAGTGGCGAGCAAGGGGATGGTATGGATGAGGTGAAACGGAGAAAGCGCAAGGGCAGAGGGAGGAAGAAGGAGTGAAGCAGGTAGGTAGAAAGCAAAAGGATGGTGTTGGAGGAGGAGATCGCAAGGCATGCAGGGTTGATCGGACGTGTGCTGCGGACTGTTGTGAGAGAGATGTGTCACGACGCTATATTTGCGCGATGGCCCAGTGGGGTAACGCGTGATTTGGTCTCACGCCGTTGCTCCAACGGTGTCGTAAGTTGATGGAGGGTGCCTGAGTGCGAAGATCAATATGGGACTGGATGGGATGAGGTGGCCCAGGGGTGGGGGTGAGGATTGACAACAAGGTCGGAGTGGTGTGTTGCGCTCACAGGGCTTGGCATGCCGGGACCTGAGCGTGCTAGAAACAGAACCTTTGGCTGTCAAGGAGGAAGGAAATAGGAGATTAGCCCAGGATGTGCCGTCACCGGAGGACCCTGTGTAGCTGCATGGTGCTCCGAAAGGGGGCGGCGCATGCTGGGTCAGACTGGATGGAGTACGTATGTGTGCTGTCGGATGCCACCATGTCTGGTGTTTGATCTGGCGCTAATGCTTGGAAAAACGTAGGACACGGGGTGTGTGCATGTGGGGCAGATGGACGTGTGTGGGTGGTGGTGTGGAAGCGACGAGGTACTAACACCAATCAGAGCAAAGGTCCGTCCGGCGGAGGAGGCCCGCCTGCAGAGAAGACTGGCCGACCGTGCAATGGAAGGCGCTCCCGAGAGATGCCGGCAAGTCACGATCACCGAGGACTCGTCTGATGCAAAAACGACCGGATTGAATGACGTAATAATGAATACACCCACAAGAGGCATGCCATGAGGGGGTTTCATTTCCAGCAGGACCCCAAATACCCCTCTCCAGTGTGGGGGGGTTGTCATGCCGGATATGGCCCAATACACACGGGGTCCTGCTCAGCTGGCGACATGTCGTCCCCGTCGTCCCTTGCCTCTTCAGCGTTGTCGACTTCGAAGACGCGTTCGATTTTTCGCTGTCTCCATCCGTTCCGGGCTCGTTCCCTTCTTTTCATAAACAGATTTCTTGCGGCCAGAGGGTGCTTTGATTCGCACTGTGTTCTCAGTCGCCCACAATCCCGCTCAGAACGGACGCGCTTGCGTTTGGTATGTTCGTCCCTCCATCAGCAGTCGGCTGATCTTCATCCTCCCCACAGATCACGACGCCCCCCTACTCTTCCGATTCCCCCTCTTCCCCCCTCGTCCCTACCTAGCCCTCCTCTGATCAGTCCACCATGCACTCCCTCTCAAACGACGACTGGAACAACTTGTTCTCCGCACCTCTCACCCCTGCCGTATTTGCTAACCTCGCCGCCAATGGCGTCTTCCAAGTCCCTACCTCCACTGACCACCATCACCATCCTTTCCCAAATCCCCGCCCCAACCTTCCGCATGATCACCAACCAGACTACCACCACGATCACTCCGCATGGCCCCAGTCCCTCCCCGCCCATCACACCCCTAGAATACCGTTCTCAAAGCCACTGTCCTCCCTCTCCACCTTGTCTCCCTCCCAGCCCAAGTCTCAGCACGATGGTCCCCTCTCTTCCTCTCATCCCCAGGATCCCTTCCTCCGTCAGCACAAGCCCCACCGTATAGCCATGCCCGTGAGTGCCCCTCTCTAGATGCCCGTTCGCTCGACACTACGTCACTGACCCCGCCTCCCAGAGTTTCGATCATCCCCTATCAGCCCCAACTCGTTCCCGGAGACCAGACGGTAGCACAGATGTCTTTCCTCATCCTCACCCCCTTTCGATACCTCCAGTAAACTATCATCCCTACACTCCCATCGAGCGCTCAAACGTTGGCATACCCCCTTCCTTGTGGATGTCCCCCTCCTCCACCCATCCCCCATCCCCCGCCGTCTATCCTCCACTCACTCAGCTATCCATACCGCAGAATGGCATCGTGCCTCCCGATCCGTCTCCCCTTTCCGGTCACCTCCACGTCTCCCCCTCTACCACAGCCTCCCTTTCCGCCGAGTCCAAGTCCGTCATTCTCTCAGACCTCTTTTCTGACGATCTCTTCAACACCCCAAGTAACGGTCAGGGTCCAAGCTCGTTCACCTCACCCAAATTATCAGGTTCTCCCGATATCCAATCCACTGCGTTGCCATCTACCGAAACTGATCCAGAGAAACTGGCCAAACAAGATCCTCTTGCCACCCAGGTCTGGAAGATGTTCGCTCGCACCAAGGCCAACCTCCCACATGCACAGAGGATGGAAAACATCACCTGGCGCATGATGGCCCTCGCTCTGAAAAAGAAGAAGGAACAGGAGGACACACCCGTCCCTCCTCCACTAAATGTGCGTATCAAGTCTGAGACTGCCCTCTCTACACCCACCCTCAACCAACCCGACCCCTCAAATTCGCGACTTCCCACCGAGGAAAGAGGGCGACCGTTCGCAAAGGGCAAGACCAAGGTACACGTCGTTGGTTTCGATGGGACCAACCAGGATAGCACAGAGGATGACGAGTATGTGATCACTCCCATCCCCGTTCTTGGTTCTCGTGATGCGAACTTGTCTTAGCGGCGAGCCAATGGACTGGCGGGCCATGAGCAGGTCAAGATCTCGAATTTCTATGGATTGGCGTCCCCAAAGTCCCTCCCGCTCGCGCCCTCGACCGTCGGTCACGCAGTTTGAAACACCTGGCATGCACACCCACTTCGACGACCGGCACCCCTTCTCAACCACTCAAGATCGTCCGCAACAGTCACCCGAACGAGCTGTGCGATGTTCGGTGGAACACGCATCATCGCCCAGCATACCGATACCGGGTACTTCCACCCTATCTTCCTCGCGCCCTTCTGCGACGTCTTCTTCAGGTCACATGCGCGCCGCACTATCCGCCATATATGAAGGCAAGGCCGCCCACGAGGCTTCTCCGTTTGGAAGTCCCACCCATGACAATGCCCACGTTAATCAATTTGATCAGTCCTTGTCCGCGCTCAACACTCCAGCCTTCCACCCTTCTTCGCTCCCTTCTCTCGGCCTACACGGGGCCTCCAAGGCCCTCCTTGACGACCAGTCATCGAAGCCTCGTGCGTTTCCAAGGCACGTGCGTAAAACGAGCTTTGATCACACTGTGGAGCGTGAAGGTATATTCATTGGCCCAAGTGGTCGACATCAAGTGAACGGTAAACCATTGTCTCCGGACAGCCTCGCGGGGCAGAAACGGCGTGCAGACGCACCACATGCAGAGAGCATGCTGCGGGCCGATCCATCAAACGTTGAGGGTAATCCGCGGTCAACGAAGACCCGAGAGGCGGATCACTACGTTGGCAATGGTTCTTTCCCATCCACTACTTTCAATTTCAGCTTTCCACCATTTGATGGGATGTTCGACTTCACCTCACCTGGAAGCGCAATATCACACCATGATTTCCCACACATCCTGCAAAGTGCCGAGAGCGCGAGACCATCTGAGTTGCATTTCCATGATTCTGCGCCGCATTCGCTGAGTAGACCTACATATACACCTTCAGTGGGCTCCCCTCCTCGCGCCGACGAGGGGATATCCGCTGCTACTGTTACCGCCACTGCCAACGTAGCAATGGCGGAAAGCTACGCTCAACATCTAAGCGCTGCCCACTTTGCCACTGACGACGGCGTCGATTACCGTCAGCTCCTCGGACTGCCATTCTCGTCTCTAGACACCGGTGTAAACTTAGCTCAAGGGCCGTATACCCACGTCGATCCAACGCAGATTTTGCCCGTGGAACATGGAGAGATGGTTCTGCAAAGCTATCATGCCAGCCCGATAAGCGATTGGGGCAATGGTCTCCCTTCGTCGACCGCCTCTCCTGAACCCTACATCACGTCCAATGCTTCATCACCTCCGTCCATCGAAGGCGGTAACAATGCCATCAACATACCCAATCGCAAGATATCATCAGCAAATCGCGTTGCTCAGGGGTTGCAACGGAAGAAGTCCACTGCTAATACCACAATCACCGTCTCCCGATCGGCAACGAGCACGCCCGAACTGACTACCGAAGGTAGTAGTAGTGCCACCGCCAAGGGGAGTAGTGATGATGGCGACCAACCCCCAACTTCCTGTACAAACTGCCAGACGACTAATACTCCGCTATGGAGACGCGATCCGGAGGGACAGCCTCTCTGTAAGTCGCCATGATCATTCTGGATTTATGCTCGAATAACGGACGTTTGACAGGCAATGCCTGTGGCCTTTTCTTCGTGAGTGTATCTGACGCCTTTGTGCGAACAAACTCTTATCTCCTTCAAAAGAAACTGCACGGTGTCGTCCGGCCATTGTCACTCAAGACCGATGTCATCAAGAAAAGGTGGATTTTTTACTTGCCTCGGTCATGTTTGTGCTGACCATACTGGTAGAAATCGGGCATCTGGCGCTCCAAATGGCAGCAACTCTCGCAAAGGCGGAGGTGCTGGGCTGCCAAAGATCGCTGCATCTGGCAGGCCTCGTTCCGCCACTATGAACGCCATCCCCGGTGGTGTTTCTAGTGTTCGTGTCGCACCCGCAAATCGGGGGACGAACGGGTCATCAGCCGCTGCAGTGGCAGTGAAGCGACAACGGCGTATATCGACAGGGCTGCCGAGTTCTCCCGCAACACGTAAAGGAAACGAGCCTACGTTTTAGCTCTGACATGACGTTCAACGCCCTATGCCTGTATGTCGTCAAGGACAGTGGCTTGCTCTGGTCGGTTTATGAGAGACCTGCACGCTTATACTTTCTTGATTGGTGCGCAGGATGTCGTGTAGATACTGGCTGAGTATAGATTATTGTCTCCCTCCTCCCTTCCTGATTGAATAGCTCGTTCTCATGCTGTTGTATGCTGCCGTATAAATTTATTCTACATGTAGAATACGACTTGTATGATTAGCATGGCGGTGCAGGGTTGATGGGACTGGACCACAAAAGTCTTCAGAGTCCGAGACATTCAACCCAAGCGGCCACATCCGACCCTGTTTAACGAATCAACGGCGACGCCAACGATCCACCTCTGACCGTGAGCGCTGCACACATCTGTCGCCAACCTGGCATCGTTTTTTAAAAATTCGGCGTCCTCACCGCGTACTCCGGTGCCACCATATGCCGCTGGTCTTCAACCTGTAGCGTCAAGGGACGCAACGGCAAACAACCGACGGCTCTCCCGAGCAGAACTCGAATTTGAGCAAGCCCTGCGCACTGGAGAGACCGTGGTCATCAAGGAAAGCTTGGACTTGAACGTCCTTGGTGGAGTGCACACCCCTGCCAATTCGAGCGCGAG
The DNA here is from genome assembly GCA_038089275.1 of Pulveroboletus cf. rosaemariae. Classification (NCBI taxonomy): domain Eukaryota; kingdom Fungi; phylum Basidiomycota; class Agaricomycetes; order Boletales; family Boletaceae; genus Pulveroboletus; species Pulveroboletus cf. rosaemariae. The sequence continues at coordinate 6,022 of JBBPKN010000672.1, forward strand.
GCGCGAGCTTGCATCGCCATCGCCTCCGGAGAAAGATCAAAAGACGATTATTCGCACCGTCCACCGCCCCCCGACACCAATCGTCGTTCCGCCTACCCCTTCACCTAGCCATACCCTTTACTCTGCCCAAGCTCTCTCATCCTCATCCTCCTCTAACGAAGTCTTCTATGACGCTGAAGACTCTGATATGCAGACCAAACGACGATCCATCTATCGGTCCCCTGGCACCTCCAGTAGCCCCGACTTGGCCACCCTCGTGCGCAAGGCAAAAGAGAGAGGTGGAGTGGTGCCACCTAACCTCGCTGCAGCGCACAAAGAGAAGGAAAAACGGACCGAAGTACTCCCACCATTACCCAGTGCCCCAGTAAGCTCTAGTCTCCGACAGCCTGCACCGACTCGGCCACGTTCGTCGACGAGCACGACGTCCCCTGTGCCGCCCAAGTTGTCGATCACGGCGGCACCAAACAAGACGGCCAGGCAATGCAAGGATCCTGTCAGTCCTAGTGGGTCAGATTGGGTCATGGCTAGTCCACGTTCAAGAACGACATCCAGGGTCGACTGTGACAAGGTGTGTCTTTGTTCATGCCTTGCTTGGACGTCGTTGGCTTAGCTTTTCCCCTTCCTAGATGAATAAAAATTCTGTCAAAGCGAAGACGAGCGCATTTTTGGGTAAAATGCTCGGACAGTCGACACGCGACCGTTCTGTACGTTAGCTGCTGACATTCCTCTCTGTGCTATGGTCCATTGATTGTTTGATGCAGCGCACAGACGCCTTGCTGCCAGGGTCTCCTTCCGGAAGACCCTCGCTGTTTAATAGTTTTGTACCCCCGGTGCCACCCCTACCTGGAGACGTACAATCCACGCCCGTTATGACTCCTATCGCAGACGTTTTCACGACTCCGCAGCCGCCTTCGCAAAGTGAAAAGCCTCTACCACCCATACATGCGCGGCCGATGGATCGCGCTAGCAATGACTCCGACGTGAGCTCACTCGTTGTCGTTGATCCAATATCTCGAACGAGAGGATGCACTCCCTCTCCCGATGGGCGGTCTTTGGAGCGACCAACGACTGGTGATGGGAAATTTCTCGGTCACGCAAAACGCCGAAGTATGAGCGTCAGTGACCTCGACATCCTCAAACTCACTCCCTCACGGCCATCTTTATCCCCTAAAGACTATGGCGAACCTGAGGATCAATCCTGGGATTCGTCCACTTCGCTCAACGGGATATTGAGTGACTTCAAAGGTGTGTTGTCGACATTGGACCCTGACACGGGGTCTTCGTTGCTCGATCTTCGGGACCCATCCAAGGTCGGCCGTAGAGCTGCATGCTCCCCTCTGGTCACGACTGTTGGTCAGGCACCCAGGTTGTCTCAGTCGGATGCAAAGTCCCCCATATTCCCTCCTGTGTCTCCTGCTACCCCAATCGTCACCCTACCAACGGAATCGTCGTTGGGGCTTGGAACTGATCCAACCTCGCCGTCCCAGGATTCTGATTCTTTAATTGCCGAGCCGATTGTTCCCCCTAGAAAGTCTTCCCTCCGGACACCTGTACGTTCTCATTCGGGGTCCGGTCCACACCACCACTACCAACAGCAACGACACCTCATGGGGGTGGGCGGATTTGGTTCACCTCGCGTCGCGCAGCTCAAGTATGGACCCAGCCCACTGCGATCAAAGGGGTACGGAAACCAGGTGCAGTCATCTTACCGCGACATATCGAAACTCCGCGTGCATCACCATTCTACTGCGTCGACATCGGAGCCTTCGCTGATCCCGACTAACGACGAAGGGCGCCCTTGTACGTCTCGCAATGCATTTCGTCTGCTCACGGTGTCCTGATTGCGATTTGGAAAACATAGCATTGACGACTGGTTCAAACGAGCTCACAGTGAATGATCTTGTCCTCACCCGCTTTGCATCCAATCCGTCATTTTCGCACAAGGAAAAAGAGGAGATGCAAGTTCCGGAGGAGCGTGGCAAGGAGCTGGCTGCGCGATGTTATCAGGAAGACAGCACCTTCCTGGCTAAGGACAAGATTGCCGAGTGGCTGGGTAGCCAGTACGTGCAACCCTCGTTTTTTGAGATGCGAACAGGCCCCTTAATTCTCTTTTATTTTGATAGTGGCTCAATCAATAAAGTTGCGCTCCGATATTATGTGGATTATTTCGACTTTACAGGGTTGAGATTGGACAATGCGTTTAGGTAGGTGCAACCTTTGAGAGTAAGGATATTCATGACTGGTATCGGAACTCGTAGACGGTTGTGTTCCAGGCTTTATCTCAAGGCTGAAACACAACAAGTTGATCGTATCCTCGAGGAGTTCAGTAGACGCTTCTGGGATTGTAATCCCATTCGCTTGTACGGGAGTGCAAGTGGGTATATGTCATATTTTCTTCCTTTGTTTGATGGCTCATGCGTCATGCGATGTAGGTGTTGTTCACTCGGTCACATACTCCCTCCTCTTGTTGAACACCGATCTTCATGTGGCCGATATTACCAGTCGCATGTCCCGGAGCCAGTTCGTCCGGAATACTATGACTGCAATCCAGATGCAACTCCATCCCACCCGGTACGCTTTGACAATGGATCCAGATGCTGATGATACCGGAAGTGGCCCCGGGACTAACTCGGAAGGGACCGAGACCCAATCAGTGACGCGATCGAAACGGAGCGGTAGCATTGCGAGTTGGAATAGCGTCTCCAAGGACACGCTCACGTCGTCGGTGGCGTTGTCTTCTGGGTTATCTACGGCGCAGCTGTCGTTGAACAGTAGTACCACGTCTTTCCATCACTCACCTGGCCCAGAGTCGAAGCCACTCGGTGGTGGACCTTTACATGTCAGTTATGACCGCAGTTGGGAGGCAGAGATGGAGGGGTTACTCAAAGTATGTTGTGTGGGCCGCTATCTTGCGGTTCGTTTGGTTAATTCGGTGGACGTTAGGACATGTATGGGTCTATCAAGAGCCAACAGATTCTGCAGCCGCTTGGTATGCTTTCCTTGATGTGCCCTTTACTATACTCATTGAAGCACTGTGTAGCCCATCATGCGATGGCTCGTAGCCGGAGCTTACGAGGCCCTCCTGACCGACTGACGACGCTGAAACGGGGTAGCATCAGAGGAATCCAATCCATCCTTGGTGCACCGTACAGCCCATACAGTAGTAATAGCAGTATCGACGGGCGCGCCAGTCCATCGCCTAGCTTGGCGACTTCGACGCATGAAGTAAGATGAATCACGACATTCTCTCTACATTTTTTTGGTGATCACTGTTCTTATCTAGGGATTGCATAGTTCAATGTCCGCGTTCCTCACGCCTGCCCTCGGCTTCGCATCCAACCTATCCCACACGATCATACGTGAAACTCAAGAAGACGAAGATCGGAGCCTCCACAGTCATGAATCTAACTCGACTACGATCAGCATCACGGATGAAGAACTAGCACTGCTGGGTGCACCATGGGCAAAGGAGGGTATGCTCTGTCGCAAGCAATACTGGGAGTCTGCTGGAAAGCGAGCCAAGTCTAAGAATTGGCTAGACGTCTTTGTGGTCATTCAACGCGGAGAGTTGAACATGTTCACCTTTGGGGAACACGGAGGAGTTGGATCTAATATCGTCGGTGGTGGCAACTGGCTGGTACGCCCTTGGGTTGTTGATTGGATTCAATCGCACCAATTAATCCCCATCATACTGTTTAGGAAAACGCAAATTCGGTCGGCACTGTTCACCTCGCCCACTCCTTGGCGCATGCGCTACCACCACCGGGTTACAGCAAACAACGACCCCAATGTATGGTGTTGACTCTTGCCAATGGTGGTGTTTATTTCTTCCAAGCGGGTACTGAAGAACTCGTCAACGAATGGGTCTCGACGTGTAACTACTGGGCCGCTCGAACGAGCAAGGAGCCGCTCGCGGGCGGGGTGTCCAATATGGAATACGGCTGGAGTCGAGTTTCGGACGTACACATACGATCCGTCTCGGACAATGACATGTCCCGCGAAATTGATCGCTCAGATACGCTCAGTGTTCGGAGTACACGGAGCAAGTTTGGTTGGCGAGAAGGAACGGCGACGGTGCGAGCGCCGCATTCACCATGGAAAGAGAGGACGACAGTCAGTGATTGGAAGCCGCCTATACCGTCGATGATATCGAGCATACATGACGAGGAGACACAATTGGAGGCATTGCAAACATATGTGGGGACGTTGAAGATGGATCTCAAGCATCACAACGAGCTACGTGAGCCAATGACCGCCTTGGTGAGTGATAGATAGATGTCCAGAGTTTCATCTTGCGTTGTCCGAAGCTGACGTGACGTGTAATCATTAGTATGAACCTCGTTCGGCCAATGGCATCAAGGCGCAGAGCAACTGGGAAAGGAAATCCCAGTACTTGCTGACCGAAATCGTCAAATACGAGTCTTATATCGACTCACTTCAATCTGCAATGAGCCTCCGACTGAAGAAGAGGGGCGAAAAGGCCCTGGAAAGGGCCCTTGTGGGTGCCTCGCCCGATGAAGGTCTCGTACGTTCGAGGACGCTTAGACGGAGGGGACGTAGTGCTGAGGAAGGCACTATATCAGAGGCAGATGAGCATTTATCCATGACTGGTCTGGGTTCCTCGCACCTTCACCGTCGAGAGACAGCGGAGGGCGGTCAGCGATAGTAACATGGTACTCGATTGTTTTTCTTTCTTTCTAACAGAGTTGATCCTTTTCTGTACTTGGGGAATGTGGATTATTTAGCTACGATATCTCACCTACTTGTTTCTTTTCGCTGTTACTCGACTCTATTCTACTTTTGTCTCGAACGAATGGATGCCTATCAGAAGAGTGACAAGGGAGTCACGCTAGATAGTCTAGCTGGCTACACGTTAAACACTTGTAGATCACATCAGTCCTTGGGGTCTTTAGGTGCGAGACACCGTGGTGGTAAGTACTTGAATTAGTTGCCTCGAGACCGCTCGCAAAGCCGGTGCGCCGAGTTCCTGGTAGGAAGTAACGCAGCGCCAGCGCCAACGGTATAGTTGTGTGATTCATACTGCAACCACAAGAAACTGATGCACTTTCAGTGGTCAGCCCCCCCCCATAGACCCAACCCAAATAATATTCTACATGTTTCGTCCATACGTCTCGTGAACTGGTTCGGTGGTGTGAGTATCGTACGTGAAGGCGAGCTGCATCCTACCGTGAACGTTTACTATAGGAAAGGAAATAGACGGACGTGGCTTCCACATCTGACGGTAGGCACGAACAACGTTGGAGTGTTCAAGGGAGTTCAGTAGATGTTTCCTTGTCAAAACAATGCCCTGGATTCACAAATCTCAGTTGATAGAGTGGGGAGGGGAAGACGAAACCATACATCAGGAGACATCTGCATAGCCAGGCTGGAGGTGTTCCAGACTGTGCTTGATGGATTGCGAGACGTGAACAATACATCAAGTCGTGTCGGTCATGTCAGGTGATGGTAGCTCCTTGTAACACAGCGTGCATTGGTTCAAAGACCCCACTTCATTGGGTGAACTGCAGATCCGAATAGTTTCTCGCTAGAGGTACGACCGACGGGGTTGTAGACCTGGAGTCGATGGAGACAGACCTGCATTCATGGGCTCACAGTGAATGCCTTTAAATTGTCATAGCCAAGGTCTCGTCGAGGAAGACGAGCTTCTTGATGCCCATGCTTGTAAGCGTATAGGAGAAGGGGCATTGCTCTGAGTAAAATACAAGCTGAATAAAGCCGTTGGTCTTTTGGTAGGTAAAACATTCTTCCACACTCATGCCACCTGTTCGACTCACTGGCTAAGAATCAACTAGAGCAGTAACGGGGATGTCACTTTAATCAGCAAGATTAGCATTTGCCTTCCTCGGTTACACAGATTCAATAAGCTTCTTCTCCAGCAACGTGCCTACCCAACGTCAAAGACCTACCACAACTCTTAGCTCTCCATCGTATCTACCGCAGTCAACTTTGATGATTCACCATGGGGCGGTGTCGATTCCTGAACAGTAAAACGGCCGGAATCCTCCGGCATGTCTAATGCCTCGTTCTGGTGACCAGTGTCCTTTCCAACTACAGCGTCTTCGTGCAACACAGATGTGCCTGATTGGAATGACTCTGTGAGTGAGCTAATGGTCGTCATCGCCATGTCTAGTACGGTTTCGACACGTTTTCTCAGGGCTTCGTTCGAACTGGTTACGGTCTAGAGGCAGAGTATTACTATGAAGGTGGACAACCCAACATGCTGAGAAAGCGTACCAAAGAGACGAGATTAATGTGTGCCTCAGCATCGTCAATGCGGACAATCAATGCTGGGTCGCGGCTTGTATCCCCAACCTGCTCGTTCTCTTGTTCCTCTTGGTCAGTTTCCTCGGGCATGTGCAATTCCACCTCCCCGAAATGAGCCTCGAAAAACCAGGCAAGGCGTTGTATCCGAGTGTAGGACGACCCCGAATCAGAATCGGCATGAATGTGAGGATGTGAACATGATTGAGCCGTGACTACGTCGAGACCGAATGATCATTAGTGACAGAAAGGACTGGTACGTTTGACGCGTACGTTTCACAGACGCTGGACTCTTGTCGATACCCGTAATCAAGGCTAACGTAGAGTCGGCGATCATATCGTTGCTCGCACCGGAATCCCATTCCAGCGTTAATTCGTGTTCACCCGTGTGCTTCACGTCGACCACGCCCATGACCTAAAACTTATCTGAGTGGTAACATTTTCTGGACTGAAGGAACTCACCCTCATCGTAGGAACCCCGTTCTTGTCCAGGCCCTCCTCTACACTGCCATACATTCCCTCTAAATGCCACAGTACCAAATCCCAGCCGACGCCAAGAACAACTCTCTGCCTCTGGGTGACGATCGTGGTCGAGAGCCCAGCAAAGTCTCGTAGGTCACGAGGATCAAGAAGCGTATAGGAATAATCCTTTGATACAAGGAGGCCAGAGACAACGTCTCCCTCCTGTGGTGGTTTCGACGCCAATGTACCGATAGCCTATTTCGAATGCTCTGTCAAGCATGGTAGTCAACAGATCGTCGCAACTCACTTTTGCAACACGCTCGCCGCGGAACGAGAGCTCGAGTGTCTCTAGGTTTCGTGGAGTGTGGATTTTGACGTCTTCGTCACGATCCTTATATCGGGCCGTCATAGCGGCACGCAAACGACCCATCGCAGTCTGTTCGCCGTGAACGAGCACCTGAGGTTGTCAAAGCATTCACTAAACCGATGCCACGAATCTCTGGAATAGCAACTTACAACATGCTGTGCCTTGACTTGCTCGATAAACTCCGAATTTTGCGAATAATCAACATGAGCGCTGAAGGATATATAATCCACGGAAATTTTCCGCGGTATTGGATGTCCTTTGAGGGAGATAACTTCTTCAGGTTCCGTCATGATCTCCTAGACAGTTTCGAAGCAATGATAAGCTACGATTCTTCAAATATTAAGGTAGAAAACATGTGACATTTCGGCAATACAAAACTCGATGAGAAAGTAGGATGGAATTAGTTCCATTTCACATGCCACTCACCCGAGCGAGTGTACCCTCGATAGAGTATCCGGTAATAATAAGACCGTTCCTCGGATCGGGAGCCCACAGCTCTAGTAGTTCGCGACTGGGCCCCGTTTGCAGGAAGCCCGGACTGGCAAGCACAACACATGGAGGGCCCTCGGCAATCTTCCGCTCCCACCCTCGTGGTTGAGGAAGATTTGAGATATGTCTACGGAAGACATAAGTACGTTGCAATAGAGTATCATGATGGGGGAACTAGCTTAAAAACAAACGGATTGTCTCGCTTCGCGAATCTTGACCGAATGTTTGCATTCATCGTGTGTATATAGGTCTGATAAACCGCCATACATTTTCTTGCAAGGCTTGATGCGTAGTATATCGGAATACTGTGAAGATCCGAGTGTTTTTTCCAGTATTCGTCCAAAATGAGAAGCAGCTCCTGAGCTCTACCCAGGGCGAACACAGGTAGTAGAACATGCCCTCCACGCCTGATGATAGAGTGCACCAGGCTCGTGAACCGTAGTTCCTTTTCTTCTCTTCCTTCCAAACTTTGGACTCCATACGTACTCTCGACAATGAGTACATCTGGTCGAATTGGAGGAATCTCTGCTTTCACCAGGTGACGATCCTCTTCGCGAGAGTAATCGCCCGTGTAAAGGATTCTAAGACCTGCAATGTCAATCAAGTACATACAAGCTCCCAGCACGTGTCCCGCATGATACGGCGTGAAGGAAACGCCCGAGCACGGCGTTATTAACTGGTGTGCCGAGACTGGGATGATGGAAGAGAGTGACATGGACAGCTCCAACGGAGTAAACAAAGCATCGGATGAAGAGGAGCTGGGTTGTTTACATCTAAATGCGAGGTCTATGACCAGCAGGGATGGATGACAAACCTCGTACGAACAAAGTCTTGCATCATGAATTTGTGTACAGCTTTTGTTGGATGCGTCATGTACACTTTGCCTTTGCCATCCTTAAAGTTGGTCTGCGAAGGAGTCATTTGAAGTACATATGGACGATATACCAAACCCGACCTTCTCCATGATGTAGGTCAGTGCAGCGGCATGGTCAAGGTGGAAACTGCATGTCAAGAATGAGTGTTTGGCCGAGAGGATCATTGACAACGTACTGCGTAATCAAAATGGCATCTACGGTGCTCCAGTCAAGCTCATCGACGAACGGTAGAGATGCCATTCCGCTGTATGCAGGATGAACACCGGCGTCGCAAACTATGGTTTTTCCTCTGTATTGGAGTACACAACATGAACGTCCGACTTCTTGGCCAGCACCAAGTAAAGTCACACTCAAAGTCGGTGTGTCCGCCATTGTTCTGAATGTCGCCAAGTCGCCACCACTTCGAGCTGAATAATACCGCGTGTTCTGGTCACTTTCAGGGAGCGTCGGATAGTTGCCAAGCAAGACAAACAGAATTAAAAGAAGCTATCGAGTCGAACGTTACATGCACATCGTAAATGATCCATGGATGATTGCTGACATAAGCGACCCATTACTTTTTCCGTTTCTCCACAGGATGGGAGGCAAAGGTAACCGCAAGCACAATCCCACCAAAGCTCGGTCCGGCGCCAGCAGGAAAAATATTGTTTTGAAGCAAGCCGCAAAGAAAAGGCACCCGGGATTGTCCAAAGATCGGTCAGAACATGTCCGGAATGCCCTGAATCGAGACGTGGACCACCTGTACAATGTGCGTAGTTTGATTTGACCTGGAAAGATACACGACACAATCAACCATGTTATAGGTTCTGGAGAACCCGTCTTGGGCGCCGCCTTCTATTTCCCAAGTAGATTCCGTAGACTCGATCGCAGAGAGCATGCAGGGACTAGGGAGATCGCTATGTGAGCTGCCAATGATCGGTTCTTTAGTCTCGCGAATTTGCGCGTTTGACCACGAGGCTGAACATCAGTCGATGGACCGGCCCTGAGCCCACCACACTAATCATCTTTGTGTTCAAAGACGGGCGATCTTTCGACGGGGCCAGGGAAAGATAGCGATGTCTGCCTTTGTTGCGATACTAGCAAGGTTGACTAGCATGACTCCGTTACCCAGGTTCAGTAGCAACTACGGTCGATTCTCCCAGGTCATACCCGTTTCCGACAATTGGACACAATTAGCGGTCGCTATGCGTGCAGCCGTTTTTTCATGGACTGCTGTGTTAGTTATGGTTAATTTTCATTTCTGGGCACTCCATGAAATGTTACTCGCTCTCCTGCGCAGGTACGTCTCCTGAGTGACTTCTCCGGTATGAATGTATGTCACGCCAGTCCGTTTGCGCAAAGAATACGCTATCGTAACGTCTCTCCATTCCTATCTCCAAGTTCAGGGTTGAATCCGAGTCCGTGCACTCGGGTGGTCCGGCGTGTCGAAGGAGCCATGCATGCGCAAGTATGGACAGCCTAAAGTGCCAAATTACCAGGGCGAGAGCAAATCGAGCTGTCGACACCATCTTCCACTATTCCGAGCGCATGTGGACGTATTTACATGTACTTTCTTTGGTCAAGATACCTTCAACTAGATCGAGCTCGCAATGAGTCAAACAACCTTGTAACCCGAGTTAACCTTTAATTTACACGCAGCCGATTCGTATACGCTCTACGATGTCAATGACGATGGTCTTATAATTCCTTGGATCAGCAAAAAACTTCCCTCTCATTCCATCGAACGTGACGATATCGTCGACCCATGATTCCTCGATATGGTTCCATTCAATGTGCGATAACTTACCACTGGCGACGTCCCATTAACCCCGAGTGGTGTCAATCTCCAACTTCGTGATATGATTGTTTTTCATGTCTGAAAGTCTTGTCGAGGTATTCCCCTAAAGAAACCTGTCACATGGTCGTCGTCAGACATATCGGCATACACGGAGGGTGACATGTAGTAGCTTTGCAGCGCCTGATCCTTCGGGAAACGATGTGTTGTGTTTCGATGGACATTGGCCAGACACAAACAACAGAGGGCTCCGGGAGTGTCAAATTGATGCGTATGACCTGAAGTTCATGATGGCGGACGCGGCATCCTAGTAACCTCAAATTTGTAGCTCCAGGGACGGGATCAATAGAAGGCCCCAGGACCTCAACATCTATGAGATCGATGCCTTCGATACCTTCATGAGTGAGGCAAAGGACAGGGTTGCCCTTCTCGATTTGGAATCTGTCAGGAGGAAGTGTGAAGACCTGTATAACAGTCGGATAATCCCTCAAGGGACTGTGAGGATAGCAGAAAAGAGACGAGATATGTGTCTATGGGCGTTATCCGATGTTCTACCTGATATTCATCTTGATACAATTCTCTACGCATCACATCCTAGTGTTTCCAATGAACCCATATCACCTCAGGCACGTCACTTGTATAAGCTGCCACATACCAGTACAGGACGGAGCCCAGGTGTTCCTACATCAAGCACCATGCACTTTGGCCTCGCCAGGATGTAGAGGGGCGGTGACTTTCCACCATGCAATTCCACCTTGCGTATGGATCCGGATGCGTGCATAGCTGCGGAGTCGTGCAGCTCGCCAGACCCACCATTCAGTCGGAACTTCAACAGCTTCCTGTGAGGTGATGAATGGAACCACGTACAAGTGAAAAACCCTCCGCAAGGAGACCTGTCGAGAGGACAAGTGGACACACCATTCCATATGAGGCAGCTGGCACAACACATATACGACGCACCGTCCCTCCATAGACGATATCCAGCACACATCCCAGCGTGACACCACTAGCTCTTCCTCCCACAAAACCTGCGGTGCGTGCGTCTCTTCAGTAGAATTGATACTATGCAGCACGAACCGTTTCTCCCCGATTCACAAGCAACGAACCGTCGTCCGCAAATAAGTTAGGGATTTCGCTTGGTTCCCCCTTGAGATAGGTCTCGGTGCTTAACAGGTCTCGCATGCGCGAGCTGTGCGGATCTTGCGAGTGTCCTCTACAGAGATTCGACCGACTGGGAGTGACATGGTCCGGGGGGGAGCGGAAGAAGGATGCATTTGCATACAAGGATTTCCAAAGCATCGCGCTGGAGGCAATGATGTGGATTCAGTTTGAAACCTGCCAGAGAAGGGGGTAGGCATAGTATGTGACTAGAACATGCAATCTCAACCAACGAAAGGCAAGCGTACCCGCTGCCAGCGAGCGATGTCTCGAGGATCTGAGTGCTGGAAATTTCTGTAAACGAGTTCTGCTGGAATGACGAGCTGGGTGGCCATGTTCGTCGACGTTCGGACTTGGTACTGGTGATCTCTTTTGATGGCACTTAAACGCAGACTAATTGTCCTGGAATGTGAGCTGCCTGTTAGTCACGACAGGTGGCGCTGTATCTAGTCGAGTACACATGTAGATTAATACACCTCATGCAAACTGTTCCGTCTCGCAAAGTCATTGAAGCATTTTACTTTGCTTCATTGTACACATACATGGGTTCGGTCTTTAGAAATGGTCTTGATCGTCCTTTAGCAAAGATATCAACGCCCTCTACCACCGCATCCTCGCAGAGTAGCATAGTCGACAACAAACGAGTGAAGCCGAAAAGATGCAAGGAGATTGTCATACAACAGATCCATACGCACTAGGGAGAGGATGGTGCAAGCAGGGAAGAGAAAAATAGTTCCTAATCCTCCGTCTTACACATCCTCGTAGTGTGGCTTGGGTGAACTAATAGATAGTTTTCCTTGTAGTTTCCGCTGTCGTAGGTTTTTCACTTCCGTGTTAATGAGATCGCGGAGACGTTCGAGATCCAGGCTGCGCTCTGCACGCGAGCCCATCAGTACGTTGCGCCAAATGCCAGCGGCAGCTACCGAGTTGTCGATGTTGAGTTGCATTGGCCGGTGGAGGCGGACCATCTTTTGCATGAGATGGTCGGGGTTCGCATAAATTGCGCCTGGCCATGCAACACGGATTGCGAACCACCAACCGAGGGGCTAGACTAAAGTCAGCAGGCTCGGGAGCGTATCTGAAGATGTACCCACCCGGCCATCGGGGAGCGTCCGTTCAGGATATGAATCGTACGTTGTCAGTGCACCATCTGGTAATGAGAACCTGCGGGGAAAAGGTTGACTCAAAAGTTCTACAGAATCGGTGGGTTGGTTACTTACCTATGGACGACCCAGTGATTCGCATCTGAGCGATGCTTTGCCAGCACAACAATCAACCGCGGAGCGCCTTCAAATCCAAACGGCGCCCACAGTTCCCTCAACATTCCACAGGCATCCCCATGTCGTCCATTGAACACGGCAGTGCTGATAGCATCTGCCACGTTGGGAGGTACGAACAGTCTATCCACTTTTCCTCCAGGCACATCTGTCATCCGACTCCTTACGTAGCGTTTGTACGTTTGCGTCGACCAAATACTCAGGGCAACCTCATCGACTTGTTGTCCTCGAGTGGTACTCTTGAGAGCTGCATCGATTTCGCTCATTGGCCAGATGATAGCCCAGTTGAGCAATCGTTGGTGGATACGTTGCCACGGCGGTGGCGGCGGCGTTGTCGTTTCGTTGGACTCGAGCCCAGAGTTCCATATTTGCGAGTTCTGTGAAGGAACAAGGTCCCGTCTGTTACCTTCTTGCGGGACGGGGGGCAAAGGAGGGGACGGAATTCGACGTTCGGTGTAGTTACCGCCGTCCGGAATCTCTGGGAGACCAGACTCGGTAAACGCGCCGTGGCCCTCCTCGTACTCCTCTTGGTCATCTCGAGCGACCTCCCATGTTTTGTGAGTGACGACAGACTGACTTCCTCCGGGCTTCACTCTCAATTTATACAACTCTTCCTCTAGGAATTGTTGCCCAGGGGAATCGTCACGGTCAACACTCAAAAATTCGCGAGTTTCTGTCAAGGTCTGTGCTCCAAAACGTTGAGTACTGTTCTCGCCAGTGGTGTACTCCTCGTCTGCATGGAGCAATCGACATGGGAGTGCGGCTCACAAATTTACTTGCTACCACTCACCAACTACTTCAGTCTCGTTAGCTTGATACATTGACTCTGCCAAAGTGCCTGTCACTTGTGTGTTGATATTAACAGTCTGCGTGCGGGGTGTCTGTCCGAACTGGTCACCACCTTCCGTGTACTCGGTGTCTCCCCCGCGGTATTGCTGACGGGAATCGGAAGATTCAGCATATGACTGCTGGCTGCGAGGTGGAATAGATGCATTGAAAGACTGAGGGCTCAAGACGTCAAGGCGCTCATGCACCTTCATCATTCCATTCATCAACTCTTTGGCCCACTCAGGTGGCTCCTGCTGAACATCGGGATCAATATATTGAATATAAACTTTAATGAAGAGTCTGCTTGCCGGAATTGTGGGTTCCCAATCCCCGTCGAGGTGGACACTCGGGTCATGATCATGGAATGACTTACGATACTGTTTTATTGACTGTGAGAAAACAAATGATGAGCGTCGTAACATTGAAATGAAATAGAGTACTAATACCTCGGAATCGTACTTCATTCCCAGCTTCTTCACACGTTGTCGAACGGCTTTACGCAGTGCTTTCTTGACAACCTCATGTGTATTGACATCATCCATCTGGTGAAGAAGAATGCAAAGGTCCATATCATGGAAGTGAGAGTTCACAACATCAGGCTCCAAAGTACTTGGCGCATATGACGTGCGGTCGCCAGCGCCACGTGCCGCGAGCGCTTGGGCAACCATCTCTTCTTCAGCCGCGTTCAACGAGAAACTGGGTGAGGGAGGACGTGAAGGCGTGGGGGTAGCTACACCACCCTCGTCAACAGGAGCCTGAGAGCGTTGAGAGCGAGATTGATAAGAGTGATGAGTGCGCTGCACCGATTGCGTATGATGAGATTGTTGGGTAATGTGTGTATGCAGCGAAACATGCGAAATCTTGCTTCCCCCACCATTCACCTGTGAATGTACCTGCGAAGCTACTTGAGAGCCGACCTGCGAAGCTGCCTTCTGGGTCGGTGCAGCCGCGGCAGATGCGGCGTGAAGAAGGTCCTCGTTCGTGGGGGCATGACGGTAGGGTGAGAAAGGCCTATTATGGTGTGAAGGCGACATGGGGCTTCCGGAAATAATCGTCGGACTGCCATGTTTCGATGCAACAGTCTCATCATTCACTTGGGATACGGTGACGACCGAACGGAGCTTTTCTCTCTCTTCGAGAGCTTTGCGCATCGCCTTGAGAGGAGCCTGGCTTGGCGAATCAGAGGGGGATATGCTAGGTGCACGGTGATGTGAGCGGGGGGACACTGGCAATTGGTTAGTCCGTCCAGACGGACTAAGGAGGGTGCTGGGTGGCAAAGGAGGGTAATCAGTAGTAGCGACGCGAGTCTGAGACTGTGATTTAGAACCAGCACGGGATCGTCTGGAAGGTGACATAGGTGTCTCCTCGGGAGCGATGCTGCGCGTGATTGGGGACTTGCTTGAGGCCTTGATATGCTTGCGAGGGGAAAGGTAGTTAGATACCACGAAGTGAGGACAATATGGGACGTACTGCGCGTCCAGTGACTGTCTCGTGGGACTCGCTTTCGGCAACGGAAACCACAGACTTCTGAGACTTGTACTGGTTAACGCTCAACTGGGAACGCGAATGTGATTTGGAACCACTCGAGGTCGAAGGCGGCTCGACATTGATATGTAACGGTGCGGTTAACGGAGAAGCCACGGAAGTGGGTAGGGGGACTCTGGCGCCAGTATACGCGGTACCATTGACTTGAGACTAGGAATCGATGTGTCATCAGCAAGGCGTCCGTATGACGTATGACAGGAAAAGAAGTGAGAGTGCAAAAGGACGCACTTCCCATGAATTCCCCCAGGGAGGACCACCGTTGTGGGAAGCATGGTCCGGTAGGGGGCCAAAGTTGCCAAAGGAAGGGCCAGAATCGAAAGACTCGTAGTGAGGACCTGGCAGATCATGAGGACCGGGTTCATGCTATGAACACGTTGAATACTGCACAAATGCCAAGGGAAACGAAGTAAGACAGCCACTCACGACGGCTGACCGACCAGCGACGGAGAGATCCGTTTTGCGACCGTCCTGCACGTTTGAATTTATGTCATCAAAATCCTGATCGTTCTCAAGAACGCTAAGCTTGGAAGATTTGGGGGAACCAATCGTTTGAGATTCTCGGAGACCTTCTAAGTAAAGTAGAACTTGAGGGGATGCGTTAGTCAATGAGCATGCATGAGTGACGAAAAGGATACCCTTCTCATTGGGAGCTACAAGAAAAGAAGTGTCAGTGCTCTTTGCAGGACGATGGACAGAAGTAGAACGAACCAGGAGTGCTTGAGCGAAGAAGAATGGGTCTGAGAGACTCTGAAGTAGGGTCGGCGAAAGACATGATAGAAATAAAGGAAGAGAGGTATCGCAAGAGTAGTCAGGTCAAGATGCCCCCAACTACTCAGGTTCGTGTTCATGTTCGATCTGCCTCACACGCAAACACACGCAAATATTCTCCTCATTGTTTTCGTCACAGCGACCAACCGCCAGTCGACATCGATGGTAACCACTATCTATTACACAACACATCTTGCGCCGGCTGGTCCACCTACTCGCTCGTTGAGCGATCCAACAGTTAACTTGGCCATCTCAAGGACGGACCCGACGCGCCGTCCAAGTGTCTCATTTACACATGTCACCACCTGTCGTTTGCGTAGTAGAAACCATCAGCATATGCACCCGTCCCGACATACTAACCTACCGACGAGGTCAAATCAACACACGCTTTTCCCTCGTCGACTTGGACAATCAAGACGGGAGCATGGTCCGGCTCCGAGTGCAATTCCACCTTGCCAAAGTAGGCTTCTAGGAACCAAGCAATTTTCTGGTTCCGCGCGGACGGGTCCGAATGGTCATGCGCATGCAAGCAATGCGACGTTACTACGCGTGTTTGTCATAGAAACACTCTCGACATCACTTGAAACGACTTACACTTGACCGAAGCTGCACTCTTGTCTATACCGGCTAATACCGCCAGCGTTGCATCAGCGATCATGTCACCGTTAGTGCTGGACACCCACTCGAGCACCACTTTGTGCTCGGCAGGGTGCTTGACATTCACCATGTTCATCACCTTGCCCACTATCAGCGAACGTCCCTTTCAAATTCACGTGAATGCAAACCCTTAGCGTCTTCACCAAGTCTTTGTCCACTCGCTCCTCGATTTTTCCAAACATTCCTTCAAGATGCCATCGCACCAACTCCCAACCAACACTTATCACGAGCTTCTGTTTCTGCATCACGACAGGCATGGATATTCCTGTGAATTCATCTAGATCCTGTGCATCGAGGAGTGTATAGGAGGAATCCTTCACTAGGACCAAGCCAGATAAGATGTCACCTGCCCTTGGTACTTTGGCAGCGAGTCTCCCGATGACCTGGGTCGAATGCGACCCCGTCAAATTCAATAGGAATGGAAGAAAAACAACGGACTTTGCCGACACGCTCCTGTCTGAATTCAAGTTTCAATGTTTCGAGGTTCCCTGGAGCGTGAACTTTGCGGTCGACACCTCGCCTTTGGTACTGACCCATTATGGCTGCGTGCAAACAACCCATGGCGGTTTTCTCCCCGTGAACCAGGACCTGGCAACGATATTACTCCATGATTCCCTTGCGGACAATGATTCACTCGCCACATGTCCTGCATCGATGGATTCGATGAACTCTGAGTTTTGTGAGTAGTCGACATGAGCACTGAAGGGTATACTGTCGACCGAAATCCTGCGTTGAATCCGTCCACCATTCAATGACGGGATTTCATCGGGCTCGCTGAGGATGGTCTGCCGAACAACGGGGTGAGATGGGCGACTTGAAGTCTTGAGTAGGTTCGACCTGTTGGAAGCTACTCACTCTGGCCAGGGTACCTTCGACAGAGTATGCAGTGATGATGAGACCATTCCGAGGATCTGGTGCCCAGAACTCGAGCAATTCCCGGCTACTCCCAGAGTCCATGAAACCAGGACTGGCGAGCACGACGCATGGAGGGCCGCAGGCAATTCTGTGCATCCAGTCCTGCTGGGGAGGGATACCAGACACGTGTCTGCGAGGATTTATGAGTAGGACGAACAAGTGCGCTTGAGACACCCACTTGAACACAAAAGGATTATCCTCCTTTGCAAATCGCGAACGAATATTGGCATTCATCGCATGTACATGGGTCTGATACACAGCCATGCATGCTCGTGCAAGCGTGGACGTATAATAGATGGGGATGGAATGCAGAACAGGATGGTCCTCCCAATACGCCTCCAAAACGAGAAGCAACTCCTGTGCCATCCCGAGCGCGAATACGGGTAGAAGTACATGCCCACCGCGTCGGACAATCTTGTGTACAAGCGTCGTCAATCGCAACTCCCTTCCTACCCTCGTCTCAAAGGTGTGCTTTCCATGCGTACTTTCAACGATGAGCACGTCGGGTCGGACAGGAGGGATCTCCGCTTTCACCAAGTGACGATCATCTTCGCGAGAATAGTCGCCGGTGTATAGGATCTTGAGGCCAAGAATGTCGATCATGTACATGCAAGCCCCAAGGACATGTCCTGCGTGGTAAGGAGTAAACGAGACACCGGGACACGGTGAAACCTGTTGATGCACAGAGACAGGGACTATAGAAGATAACGACTGGAGTACCTCAGTAATCGTACAGAGGCTCCTCATAGAGGACAGACTCGAAACTCTTTAGTCAGACATAAGGCAAGGGAGGGTTGAGTTGATGGCGCACTCAGCACTGAGAAGGTCTTGCATCACCAGTTTGTACACTGCTTTTGTGGGGGGTGTCATGTAGACTTTGCCGTTTCCTTGTCTGAAGTTGGTCTGTGGGTGGTCAGCGAGTCAATAACTCATACACCACATGGTTCTTCACTCGACCTTCTCCGTGATGTAGGTCAGTGCGCCAACATGGTCAAGATGAAAGCTGGAGATGGTAAGGTGCTAGAACTGCCAGAACGAGGTGACCCCTCGACATACTGCGTGATGAGTAGAGCGTCGACAGTACTCCAGTCCAGATAATCCAAGAAGGGCAGAGCAGCTATTCCAGAGAGACCAGGATGGATGCCTGCATCACAAACGACGGTTTTGCCTCGGTACTGTAGCACAACACAAGATCTGCCGACTTCCTGGCCAGCACCGAGGGGTATCAGTTGCAATACAGGCTGGGTTGACATTGCTACGGAAAGTGGAAACGAGTAAGGGCGACGGCTCCCTCACAACTGGTCACTGTTATCGCTCGAAGAGTAAGATTGATAGTCACTGGTTGAGAACAAGCGCAGTCGGTAATTGCCGAGTCGACGCGTACGCCTCTATCAACTCTGTGCGACTACGCGTCACTGTCGCTCTCAACGACACCATGGTACGCTCTCACTCACGTTCGACTCACACCAAGTTGATGGGATTTGTTGATCTCGCCAGGCCAGAAGATATGACAGTGCGTGAAATCCCTTCTCGGAGTGCGCGGCAGCCAACCCGATCATCTACAGGTCGAACAACCATATTCTCTCCAGAGGGTATGTCCTTGACCGTCCTCACGCAGCTAGCGACATACTCATTTCCATCTGAAATCTGAAAGGTCGCCTATATCAGAGTACGTCTATCCCATCTACACCCAACCAGCCCGGAGCGCGATGATTACCCCCCACAGTCGAGTACGCGATGGAAGCCATCTCACACGCAGGTACCGTCCTCGGTGTCCTCGCCAAGGATGGCGTCGTCCTTGCCGCAGAAAAACGTGTTACTGGCAAGCTTCTTGACCTCTCCAGTGCCAAGGAAGGCGGCGGGTATGGGGGTAGCGGCGAAAAGATGTTCCTGCTCAACTCGTGCGTCCTCGTTCAACTTTTTCCCATTGAAAGTGCTCCCCGCTCACACCCCTGTTTCGAACTACCGGACACAGAAACGTGATCGGTGGTGTCGCTGGGATCACGTCTGATGCCAACTCGCTCGTAAACTATGCGCGGACGGTGGCACAGAGACACTTGCTGCAGTACAATGAAGATATACCTGTCGAGCTACTCGCACAGCGTCTTTGTGATATGAAACAGGGCTATACTCAGTATGGTGGTACGTCCGCATTCATGCACCCACGTCGGTCCCTCCACAGTCCCCTGTCTAGGTCTCCGACCCTTCGGCGTCTCCCTTCTTTATGCTGGATATGATCCACACTATCGCTTCCAACTTTACCATTCGGATCCTTCGGGAAACTACTCGGGGTGGAAAGCAACCTGCATCGGCGCGAACAACGGAACCGCCCAAAGCCTTCTCAAGCAAGAATATAAAGACGACATTGGTGTTGACGAGGCTATTAGGCTTGCTCTGAAGGTGATGAGCACGACCATGGACAGTACCACTTTGGGGAGCGAGAAGCGTCAGTTTCGCTCTGTCCCGCCAGTATTGATCGCTGTGCTGATTTGTTGACGATCGGATTATGTAGTGGAATTTGCGGTGTTAACGTATGACAAGACAGCCAAGCAACCAAGGGCAAAGATATACAAGCCATCCGAGATTGACGCCCTCCTCAAGGTACATGATCTGGCGAAAAAGGACCAGGATACAGAGATGAAGTCATAGGTGGATTCATGTATTTTTTTTTTACTCTCGCAATGCGTTGGTGATGTTGCGACACCGACGTTTTACAGAGCATGATTCCTTGAAACCCGGGTAAATCAACCAGAATCGGAGGTGTGAAAGTGCATATGGGGAACAGGAAGATGACGCTAATGACATGACACGCCCTTGGCATCGGGTTCCACGAACCCACTAAAGAGATAATGTCCGGCAGCGGCACCAGCGACGACCGCAAAGATGAGGTATGCCTGAGCCATATGTTCAAAATTCGACGACACGACAAGGAACCATTTAAGAACGCACGTTGTAGGTCATAAAGACCAACATGAGGAAACACGACAACGACACAGAAGCGCCGTACAAGACGGCACGCACCATGCGATAGTGCGCCGGTATCGTATGTGTTCTAATATATCAGACGAAGAGAAGAGCGTGGAGAGAAGCGTTTGAGGCAGACACATCAACGTTTTTCGTTTTCGCAGCTCACCGAGCATATCTCCCCTTCCTGCTACGCAGCAGTCCCGTATCTTCCCCTTGGCGCTCAGGGGTGCTTCGCCCGCTCACGGGACTCGCGACTCTTTTTCCCTTGTTCACCTCTTCCTGAATACGTATGTCCACATTGCGTTGGAAGAGACGTAGGTATTCATACAGGACACTGAGGAGGAGGATAGCAACGAACGAGAGGACGAACTCGGTGTGGGAGCGGATATGCCAGGAAGGAAAGACGACGCATGTGTCGATGATCCCGGTGTTCCAAAGCATGTGCATAGAGCACATTGAGGGCATATCGTGTCCCTCGTGTCCGCCGTGGTCCATGCTGGTTGCGTGCTGGTTGATAGCAAAGGGGGGTGCAGTGCGGCCATTCACCTGCAAACCCTGACTAAGCCTGATGCCCAAGGCTACCCCACTGCTGGTGTATGAAGTTGCCACCCATCACCAAGGGGTCTACCTCACATGTCACCCATGTAGCAAGCCGTCAACAAGAGTCTTTTTCCTACTTGACTGAAAAACTTGGATCCTGTTTACTAGCTTGTGTGCTAAAAGCAAGACGAGTGAAAAGTTAGCTAGTAGCACTTCATGAGATCACGGCGACAGCGACGACATGGAGCACATCTCCCCCCGCAACCCGAGTGTCTCGACAACTCTCCGAACCTTTTCCCCTATGGCCACTGCCACCG
>JBBPKN010000673.1:0-31771 GCA_038089275.1 Pulveroboletus cf. rosaemariae
AATCTCCACCATTCTTCCATTTTAGAAGCATTGCTCCTTTTTAGCCATTGGCTATTCTCACAATGCCTTCTCTTCTTTGTGATGGTACCTCAGGGTCTGTGGGAATATTCCCATCAGGGTCTTGGTCCATGCACCTCTCTGTGTA
This sequence comes from Pulveroboletus cf. rosaemariae, assembly GCA_038089275.1. Taxonomy (NCBI): domain Eukaryota; kingdom Fungi; phylum Basidiomycota; class Agaricomycetes; order Boletales; family Boletaceae; genus Pulveroboletus; species Pulveroboletus cf. rosaemariae. Next base: position 146 of record JBBPKN010000673.1, read on the forward strand.
GTATATATCCTTTGCTTACACTCTCATCAAACTGACTTTGACATCAATAAGCCCTTGTCTAGGGTTAGCTTCTCCTTGTATTGCATCCAACACCAAAGACCATAACACTTGCTCAAGACTATCCATACTAGTCAAGGGCTCACACAGCAGAAAATCACTTGTATGAAGAAGGCTTACCTTTGGGGGCATAAAGAACAGTTAAAAGATTTTGTATTTGAGGCAGTATTGGGATTTGAAGACAATAAGCTTGGAAGGCCTTCATTTCAGTCCAGATTTGATAAGTTTGATGAACAAACTCAAAAGGACTTCATTGCTAAATGAGCTAGAGATTGAAAGGTAGCCACCACAGATCATCTTTGCTCCCTCAGACCATCCAGATTGCTTAAAATCATATCCCAGCTTCCACAAATCATAACACAACCTGTCAAACTTCGACCCCTACACCAGCTTGTCCAATGAGTCTGAGTCAACTGAGCTCAGATCAACTCTGTCAATCCCAGACCCTGTACTTCAACCCCAGTATTCACCCAGCCCCTACCAGAGGCCCAGCCACTCCCAGCCTACAATCCATACCTTGAGTGGGACAACTATAAGTGGGGCCAGTGGAGATATGATGCAGAGTCTGATCAAAGAATTTATCAAGATGGGAGGATCAAAGAAAATTGCAGATCCTGGTAAATGGGGAGGTTAGAAGAAGACCTGGAGAAAGTGGTTTGCTTCCCTTTCAATTTGGGTAGCTGAACAAAAGTGGAAAAACAATCAGGAAATTACAGTGGCTGTTTTATCCAGGTTAGAAGGCAAGGCCAAGGAATTCACCCAAATCACATATGAGAAGTATATCAACAGGGAAAAAGAAATAGTGATGTTGGCAGATGAAAGCAGAGGGCCATGGGGAGTAGATGCATGGCCAGATTTTGGAGGCATAGCAGTTGAGCTCTGAAACTATTTTCATATCAATAAGCTGACATATGAAGCCCTCAAAAAACTAGAAGCTCTCTGGCATATTTCATCTATAGATGAATATTTGCAGGAGTTTGAAGTACTAAGAAGGGACTTGGGAGTTAGTGATGACCATGCAGTCAAGCTTATGAGAGAACAAGTGCAATACAGGGTCTATCAGCAGGCCTGTATGCAAGGTATCAAGAAGGATTTTATTCTCTTTGTAGAACAATATTGTGGCATTGGTCATTCATTCAAGAGAATGGCCATTGAAAGAGCAGCACCCCGATTCACCCCTTGCTATCCCCCTCCTCAATATCCCCCTAACAATTCCAATCAACCATGGTATTCCCCACCCAGGCCTAATCAGCCTTAGTTTACTGCAACTGGAATGCAACTGGAAAGAGATGCACCAATGGAGATAGATTGGCAGGTGCAGCAGCAAGTTCAAACTTGCTACAAGTGTGGAAAGCCCAGGCACTTGGCAAGGGATTGCTGAGAAGTTTTTAACCTCATAGCTTCTTGACCATCAAATAACTTTGGAAAAGGTCCACAGTGAACCAATTCCCAAGCACAATGAATGCAAGGGACCTCTTCAGGTCAATACATACAACCAGTTCATTTTTCAGAGTTTTCCTCACCTGATGAAAATGAATAGCAAACTGCAGAACCAGTATCTCTTGAACTGGTGTATAACATGGCTAATGTAGCAAGATTCCAAGAGATCCCTGCAGCTTTCTGGGATTCAATGGAAGAGGCAAAAGCCTACTTCCAATATGTTTTTGAAACAGAAAGGAAGCATAAAGAGAGTCAGGTAAAAGTTTAAGGGAGTCAGTTGAGCTAGAGGCAAAACTCCTAGTATGTACTCAAATTTCTTTTCTTACAAATTTTTGTCCTTGTACCATGAAATAAAAGCAAGTATCTTCCTCTGTGACAGCATCTCGAATAAGTGTGGCCCCAGATATAGGGTGCTTAATTCCATCTGAAGAAATTGACAGACATGTATTTGCTATAGGAAGTGAAGAATGAAAGAATCTAGCAAAATTATTTAATTGAAAAGAATAAAATGAACTTGGAATAAGTGTCAAGATTAATGGAGAAGTTCATGGATGAAAAGGGCTCAAAATGGAATCTTGTGGCCTTACTTTTGCCATTGTGGATTCAGGAACATCAGTAATGTTCATCAATCAAAAGTATGTATGGAAACATGGTTTGTATGAGAAAGATTTGCCAAAAGCTTTAATGATTTACAATGCTAATGGAACACAGGGAAATATAGGAAAGATTGCACATTATGTAATCATATATATTGCATTAAAAGGAAAAGATGGTAGATGGCACTGAGAATTAATTAACACATATGTTTCTTCTTTAGGAAATTTGGATTTATTAATTGGTTATGACTGGTTTAAATGATATAACCCAGATATTGACTGGGTAAAAAGAACAATTGACTTTCCTAGGTATGAAGGAGACTGTAATATGCATTTAGTGTCAAGACGAATTACAGAAGAAGAAAGTTCACAGTTAAAAAAGAAATTATCAAAAGAGCTTTGGGAATTTTTACCAGTTTTTTCCCAACATGAATTAGAGTGAATGTCAACAAGAAAACCATGGGATCACAGAGTAGAATTAAAGGAAAATTTTATTCCAAAGAAAGATCATATCATTCCATTATCAAATGAAGAAATGAAGAAGGTAAGAGAATTTGTTAACAAAGAAATAAAAAAAGGATATATCCAGTCATCAAAATCACCTCAAATGTCACCAGTATTCTTCATCAGTAAGAAAGATGGTGGCAAAAGAATGGTTATCAACTATAGGTATCTCAATGAGTATACCATTAAAAACAATTATCCTCTTCCATTAATTTCAACACTAATTAATAGATTAAATAGAGCAGATATGTTCACAATCCTCAATTTGTGATGGGGGTATAACAATATTCACATGAAGGAAGATGACAAATGGAAAAGGGCTTTTACCACCCCTATAGGAGCATTTGAACCAATGGTAATGTATTTTGGTATGTGTAACTCACCAAGTACATTTCAGGCCATGATCAACAACATTTTCCATGATATGTGGAAACATGTTGTTATATATATTGATGACATCATGATTTTCACATGACAAAAAACAAGGGAACAACATCTGGAAATTGTAGCTCAAGTATTAGGTTGTTTTTATGACAATGACCTATTTCTTAAATCATCTAAATGTCATTTTGCACAGTCACAGGTTGATTATCTAGGAATGGTTGTATCTAAAAAGGGGGTACAAATGCAATTAAACAAGACCAGTGCAGTATGAAACTGGCCCATTCCAAAAATGGTCAAACAAGTACAAGCATTCTTGGGTTTAGCAAATTATTATTGAAGATTTGTTCCCAACTTTGCCAATATCACTTGCCCCCTTAATTCATTAACCAAAAAGAATGTTAAATTTGAATGGACAGCTGCTTGCATGGCAGCTTTTGTTCATCTAGAAGAAATCCTTACCTCCAACCCCCTCCTTTGCTATCCTGACTCTTTCCAACCCATTTACATTGAAATGGATGCATCAGATGTTGCCATTGGTGCAGTCTTATCCTACCAACAATCTAATGGTTTATGGCAACCAGCAGCATATATTTCCCATTCTTTGGATGCAGCTGAATTAAATTACCCTATCTATGACAAGGAGTTACTGGCAGTTATTTGTGCTCTATAAAATTGGCATCACTATCTCATTGGATGGGATTCTTTCAAAATCTGGACAGATCACAAGAATCTGTTATGGTCTACAGTGTCAGACCTTGTATGAGGAGTAGATAAACCCTAATCTGATGTGGACCTTGGGGTTGTGCCAGTATCAATGTCAGTTTTGATTGGAAGAATAAAGGGTAGATGGTAAATGCCTGACCCTAAATGTAGTGCAGGACTTAAGAGGAGGGAATACTCAGGGTAGCTAAGCCTGAGGAGTGAAGTCCAAACACTAGCTTGTCTATTGAGATGCCTAGATGGCTAAACAAACAAAGTGCTCAAAGCTGGGGAGCTAAAAGCTACATAAACAGCCTATTTATACTATCTAGGGTAGTGCACAGACCACCAAGTCTAGCTGGGATAAATACTGATATAGTAACTGGGCATAGGGCGAGGGTAAAGGGTATAACTAAAGGCCATGCATATCAAGGGTCTAGAATGGAAGAGAAGTACAAGAATGGAAAGGAAGACTGCAGGATCAATGGATATGAAAATAGTACCTTAGTCTTGAGGTCAAGGAGATCCCATCTGGATCTCTGCCACAGATTAGATCCAAGATCAGATGTCATCTAGATTCAATTGAAAGATACCATTATCTGAGATTGCTGCTAATCCTGTACTAACCCTTTAGTTGAGGTATACTCTGAATAGAACTAACCATAGCCTAGGGTTTGGCTCAATATGGCATAGAAGTCTCATGGTCACATGCTTGTCATGTGACTCTTGTGCATCTGAACTGTTTGTTCATAATAGAATCTCAAGTATTGGAAATGTCCTCAAGATCTTTCTCCTAGTCAAGCTTGTTGGCAAGCCACTTTAGCTGAGTTTAATTTCAAAATGGTTTATAAACCAGGTTCTTCAAATGGTAGAGCAGATGCTTTATCTAGATGACAAGATCATTTTGATAACAAACTGGAACCCAACAAGCAAGTTCTTATGCTTCCCCCATCTGTTTTTCAATGAGCTATTTGTTTTTCATTATCTTTCTTTTCTCAAATTCAATTGGCATTAGTGGACCTTCAACTTTCACCCCACTGGTGTTATAGTCCAGAAAACAAAGTTTATTTAAATCAGAATAATCAAATTTCATTCCAAAAGAGTTACATATAGATGCTTTAAATCTTTTTCATTCATCTCCTTTAGAAGATCATGCAGGACAAGATTGCACATGACATGCTATTGCAAGGTTTTATTATTGGCCTGGTTTCAAGGAAGATATAGCATCATTTGTTTCTTATTGTTCTTTTTGTGCTATATCTAAAGGATCAGAAGCTGTTATTCCAATTAAATCCCTTCCCATGGCTTTGGCTCCTTGGGAAGATATTTCAGTGGACTTTGTTACAGAATTACCAGTTTCAAAAGGTTTTGATGCTATAATGGTGGTAATGGACCATTTTTCAAAAAAAGTAGTTTTTATTCCATGCTCTTCTTCAATTTCCTCTCTTTCTACAGCAGAATGTTTCAGAGATCTGGTCTGGTCTAGGCATGGTCTTCCTTCTATGATAGTTTCAGATTGTGGACCCCAATTTGTTTCGGAATTTTCCAGAGAGCTAAATGAGATTCTTTAGATCAAGCAGAAAATCTCTATAGCATATCACCCAAGAACAGATGGTCAAACTGAACGGATAAATAGGGAAATGGAAATGTATTTAAGGAACTTCATTGCAAAGAGACAAGAACAATGGGCAGACTGGATCAAGATGGCAGAATATCATCATAATAATTCCTACTCATCATCTATGAAGACAATCCCCTTTGAAATCACAAAGACCTATCATCCTAGAATGGGTTTCAAAGCACCACCACATACAGTTCCTTCCTCTTTATTTTTAAGAGACATGTCAAAAACATTCAAAGAAGTCAAAGAAGTGCTAGAACAAACCAAAGAAAGAATGGAGAAACAAAACAAAGGCATATTGCCAACATATCATAAAGGCCAATTAGTTTTGCTTTCAACAAAAAATCTATCACTTCCCTATCCATCTAAAAAGCTCACAAAGAAATGGATTAGTCCATTTGAGATTCTCAAAGTCATTCCACATGCAGTTCATCTCAAACTGCTGAAGACTATGAGAATACATTCTACTATCAATATCTCACAGATTAAAGCATATCTTTCTTCTTTGAATAATCAAGACATTCTTACACTGGATCCAATTGTGGTTACAGAAGATGGTCACAAAGAATATGAAGTAGATTATATTGTGGATTCCTGCATTTGCAAAGGGAAACTTGAATATTTAGTTCATTGGACAGGCTATGGCAACAATGATTGTACTTGGCAAACTAAAGATGATTTAGCCAATGCACCTGAACTAATTGAGGAATTCCACAAACTTCATCCTTTAGCACCACAATTTCTTTTTACCATGGATCAAAATTTGTTCCTTTCCTTGTTCCAACCATATGATAATCACACTAAAGCTGCACCATTATGGGTGTCTTATCTGGAATCCGAGACCTAAAAAGGGGATAGTGTTATAGTCCGCATTTTTTCATTTTTCAATCACATCATGTGACAGGTCATATGACTGGTCTAGACCCAGGGCATAGGGTTAGCCACATGCCTTACACCTGTTCTTAATCTCCACCATTCTTCCATTTTAGAAGCATTGCTCCTTTTTAGCCATTGGCTATTCTCACAATGCCTTCTCTTCTTTGTGATGGTACCTCAGGGTCTGTGGGAATATTCCCATCAGGGTCTTGGTCTGTGCACCTCTCTGTGTAGTATAAATACTGTATCCTTAGCATGTCTCAAGCCCCAGTCTTGAGCACTTGTAACATCTAGTACAGTGTTCACTCATATATCCTTTGCTTATACTCTCATCAAACTGACTTTGACATCAATAAGCCCTTGTCTAGGGTTAGCTTCTCCTTGTATTGCATCCAACACCAAAGACCATAACAATCCTGAGCACAGACCATGCTGACTAAGTACATATGCTATCTAATCAGGGAATGCTCTAGACCCTAATAGATAAGTAAGAATGGAAGCATGGAGCAGAAATAAAGAGTATGGCAAGAGGCCATGCAAATATGGGAGAATAGAAGAGAAGTATCTAGGAAATGAATGCAGGGTCAGAGGTGCTTGCACCATGAGGACAGAAATCTCTGCCACAGATGCATCTAGGGTCCAGATCCATAAAGATAAGATGGAGGGCAGTTCCAGGGAAGATCCAGGGAAGATCCATGTCAGGTGACTTATGGTCACATGACCACTGCTGGGAAAAGAGAATAATAAATACTCTTAAGAAAACAAGATCACAAACTAGGGTTAAGCTTAAGATGAGGTATCTTGTGCATGATCACATGATGTCATGTGACTGGTTCCAGTGCTGGAGTGTCACTTTGTAATACTCCAGGCAACTCCAGCCCTCTGTCACCATTCCAGTCTGCCCCAGCTATGCATATATGCTTCCCACCCCTTTATTAGTATATGCTCCTTTAGCCCTCTGCTCCTGCTCTGCCCTATTCCATTTTCAGTTTGATCTCTATTCCAGTTAAGTACTACCTTAGTTCCATTTTGTTATCTCCAGACTATTCCAGTATAACTCCATTACTGTTCCCACTCTCAGTTACTGTTACCATTATTGTTACTATTCCTGTTCCATTCCTGTTCCTTGCTTCCCCTTGTTTCATCATGTCACCCTTTAGTTTCACTCTGACATGATTGGACATTGTTTTATCTGACATCTCCATTTGTTTCTTAGATATTTAGATATCTGCTTTGCTTTTGAGTTTGCATCTGTCTTACTTCACTACACTTCTAGATAGTTCTGCCTCTCTGAGGTATAAGTACTGTAGTTTTATATCTTGTACCTTAGTAGGAATATTGACATAAACACCCTCTTGTCATCATCCTCACTCTGATCAAGCCCTTATGCTCACTTTGACTCTCTGGGTTACTCTGGAGAATCTCCAGAATCAAGCAATATCCTTGAAGAAGTTGTAAGGTCCCACCTCCATGACTAGGCTTGGCTCTCCTTGTCCTGCCTGTCCCTCTTGTTGAGTGCCAAGACAGTCCTCTTCCCCACCTCTGACATCTATGTAAATCAGGACACCAAAAAGTGCAAGGGTGTACCACATAAGGTGAAGCCAAGTCCCATTTGATCAATAAAACCCTTCCTAGATCCCTCTGAACCCCCCTGGAGTCTCTGGAGTTATGACCTTTCCTTAGGTTTGTACACCACTAAGACACTGGAACCTGACCTTTGTCCTCTAGCAACAAGGGTTTCATTTAGTAAGAAACTGGATATATGTTTTAACAATATACTTGGATTTGAGAGATACAGTTTTAACAGTTTTAACTGGTTTTAACTAGTATATTCATATACTTACTTGCACTTCTCCAAGTCTTTACTTTAGAATCAGCCTCAACTATCTCTCAACACTCAATTTCAAACCACCTGCATGCTTGACACACTCATGGTTAATTCCTCAGAGATCTCCAGAACTTCAACCCATTTCTTGCACTACCTGTCAGGCTATGACCACCAATGACACCATTATGACCTCATGCTCTTCTGGGCATCCAATCCCTAAGTTGATCTATCCTTCATATGACACAAGCTCCCTATCACTTCTGACCTTCCAAGCCTCTCTGAGCCACTCTGATACTCTACAACATTAGTCACTGGCCCCAGTTGCTCAAGATACATGCACCTAGATTTAACTTCTGACTCCTAATCCTGGCAATCCCCTATTCCCAATTTTGGGTTCTCCAGAGCAGCTGTAACTCTCTACTATCAAACAATGTTGCCAGTCCTTATGAATCCTCAAATGCAGTTTAGGTTATGGTTGCCTACCCATGAGCACCACTCTCTCCATTTTTCCCCATTCCTTTCCAGCAGCTGACTCTGGTCCTCTGACACTTTGTTGTCACCTGGTAATCCTTGACAGAAACCCACTCCATGTCACTCCAGATCATTCTAACCAACTTCTCATGCCTAGATCTTACCATTGCAGTCTAAGCATTCTCTAGCTGTTTTCCAGCCCCTTCCTTGACAAGTCACTTCAGGATTATCAATAGGTGGTTATTACCCTCTCATGTCTGTTCTCTACTTCTAGTGACCCATTTCTGGCTGTCAGTTCTAGCCTTTCAAGATCCAGCCTTCCAAGTATAACAAGTCTATTAAAACTGTACCCCTTGTCTCTCTGACCTCTGGCACTGCACTTCTGTGCACTTCTAATCATCATGATCCCCCATTGGGTACCTTGTTCTATTTAGGATTTGGGAGCCCCAACACTCTGACCTTCTTCTGCTCACTCTCACTTCTTTTCAATGCTTCTCCTTTTCCTTTGATTTTGCCTTATCTGCTTAAGCTATTAGATCTCCACATACTCTACAAAAACTGTTGGATTTACTCTGTCAATGCCTAGCATCACCCTCTGCTGAATGATTTGTGTTCACTAATTCTAGAACACCACTAACTCACCCACTGTGGTCTGTTGACCCCAGATATTGAGTAGTACCCTGTCTGTTCACTGGATAACACATGCCAGTACCTTGCACACCCCCTGTAGCTCCATACCACTCTGGTCTCAGCTAACTCTGATTCCAAACCACAGTTTTTTCATTATTACCTGGTAGCTATGACTTCATTGCCTAAGTGCATAGTAGTCTCCATGTTGCTCTGCTTTCAGTAGCAGGCCAGTTTTATCTGTTGATATGCCTATCAGGAAGACACTCCATCCACCTCCAATCTTCTCCAAACTTGTAGCATTTGACCCTTTGTTCTTCTTCACTCCCTGGCATCTCCACCACCTGTTTTTTATCCTCACAGTTTTGAGATATACTTACCTTTCTGTCCAACAAGGCTTTAGAAGCACCATTTCTCTTCCTCTGCACTCTGACACACTCACCATGTTTTGTCTCACATGCTCAAAGTCTTCTTGCCCTCTCTGAACATCTCTGTTCCTTTCCATTTTCCCCAAAAAGCTCACTATTCCATCATGACTGCACCGCAATTACTCTTTCTTTTCCTACTTTCAGTTAATTGAGCTTTGTTTCAGTTCCTTATTGGTACCTGCTTGGATTTCCTCAGTATGGCACTACATTTTTCATTAATATGCCATCTCTCTATAATTCCCTCTGATTGTCTTTGACATTCTCTGTTCCTTTCTGGAAAATCTTTGTTTCATGGAATTCTCTCTGCACCTCTTTGTTCTCTCCAATTCCTGCCTGGGAAATTCTTGCTCTTTGGGCATTACTTTCTGATGACTCCATTCCCACTTGCTTTTTTCTCTTACCTTTTCTATATGTTGTCTTGGAACCTGTTTTTCTGTTCCCCTGGGTATTCTTTTTCCTGGAAGACATTCTGCTCTTCTGCATCTTCTGGATAATCTGCTCATTTCCCCTGGATATTCTTTTCCCTGGAGACAATTCTGCTCTTCTGATTCTTCTGGGAATGCTGCTCATTTCTTTGAAATCTCCTCTGAACCCCTCCATTGTTCTTGCCCTGGGACTCCCATAATCTTCTGGCCTTGTTCCAGTGACTCCATTACTCTTTACCTTCAGTTCCTGTTCCTTCTCTGATCTGTCATCCAGGAACCTGTCCTTTTGTTTTCTCGAGGTTTTCCTTCTCCTTTGGGGATATTTCTGCTCTTCCTACATCCCCTGGGAATCCCCATTTCTGTGTCTGTCCTTTTGGTTGGCCTTTACTTCCAGCCTTCCTCCTGTCTCTCCAGGTACTTCTGGATACCTGCTGCTTTGCACTTTGTGCTGCCTCTGGCCCTTTTATTTTCTATCTCCTAGTTGATGATAGGACATCAATCTTGAGGAGGGGATAGCATCTAGTGATAGCATCTAGTGACCACACTAGTAACCACTGATCATACCTAGCAATCTGCAACCTACCAGTTATCTAGCACTGGTGCCCTTTCCTCAGTTCCATTACTTGCCCCTTTGACCTTCCTCTGTTCCATTTTCAATCTCTTCTGCCACAGTGCCTAGCCCACCTGGTCAACTGTCTACCTCTTCATGCAATGACCAAATGTGCTTTGTGCTGATTGCCCCTCTGACTACTCTTACCACTCATGCAGTGACTGACCCCTACCTATGTCAACTACACCCATCTCTGATTATTTTCAATTGCCTCTGTCCCTCTTCTGAGTAGCTCATCTCCCTCCCCTTGCTGCAGCACATGAACAGTGTGCAATTCAATTGGTATACATGTTTATTTGTGATATACAGGAGGCAAGACCAGTAAGCAACCCTCAGCACAACATCCACTCCTTCAGATCCTCTCTGACTGCCACTTCACCATCCTTCCACTCTGCCTCAGTCTCAAGGTCAACAGGAATGACCCTTGGTCCCCCTGCCACAATGTACCCAGTCCAATGACCCTCTGCCAGCTTGATCTGGACTAGGTCACAAAGGAGCTTGTTCTGCTTCTTTATTTCTCAGCAAAGACAACCACCAATCTTGCAAATGGCATCTGCAATCAGGCAGTTCCTCACAGGCTCTGACCCCCCACCTTCTCCAACCACTGAACTCCCAGATTGTGCCCACTCCATCCCTCTGGCTACTCCTCCCATACCTCTGGTCCCAGATCCCTGTTTTTCTAATGATTATGTAGCATCTCTTCAATCTAGAACCATATAGCTGGCTATTCTCCTCCTTATATGCTTCAGATGTTTGGCCTGCATCAGACCTATCCCATCATGGGGATAAGGAGCTAGCTGTTCATCAGACCAGTATTGGAGCTTGCTGAATAAGGACATCAGGAATGAAATATATCTTTGACATTTCTGCCCCTACCTGCTTTATTAGAATCTGACCCAACTCTGATTTAGCTCTGATCTCTAGCTACACAATGAACTGTCTCACTGGCAATCAGTGTGTTTCAGTTCCCTTTGGAGATAAGAAACCTTTCTCAACTCCATTCCTTCCCCACCTGTTAAAACTTTCATCCCACTAAAAAGGAGACTGTTAAAACCTATACCAAGATGAGTATACTTTTAACCAGTTCCTTTTTTAAATGAAACCCTTGACACTGAAGGAAGGTTAGAACTCCAGGGGGCTCTGAAGGGCTCCAGGGAAATCTAGGAAGGGTTTCAATAATCAAACAGGACTCAGCTTCACCTTATATGGTGTGCCCTTGCACTTTCCAGTGTCCCAATTTACATAAATGTCAGGGGTGGGTAAGAAGGCTGTCTCTATGCTCAACAGGAGGGACAGGCAGGACAAGGAGAGTCAAGCCTAGTCATGGGAGTAAGACCTTGCAACTCCTTCAAGAATATCACTTGGCCTCGGATGTACTTCAGAGTAACCCAGAGGGTCAGAGTAAGCCCAAGGGCTTGAGCAGAGTGAGGGCAACAACAAGAGGGTGTTTCTGTTGATCTTGTTGATATTTGTACTGAGATACAAGATACAAAACTATAGTACTTATACCTTAGCAAGGCAGAACTATCTAGGAGTGTAATGAAATAAGACAAGTGCAAACTCAGAAGTGAAGCAGATGTCTAGATATCTAGAAAACAAATGGAGATGTCAGGGAAGACAATGTCCAATCATGTCAGACTGAAACTGAAGGATGACAGGATGAAACAGGGGAAAGCAAGGAACAGGAACAGAACAGGAATAGTAACAATAATGGTAACAGTAACTGACCAGGAATGGTAATGGAGTTATATCAGGATGGTCCAGAGATGATGAAGGGGAACTAGAGTAGTACTTAACTGGAGCAGAGATAGACTGGAAGTGGAATGGGGCAGAGTGGGAGCAGAAGCCTGGGGAAGCATATAATGCTAAGGGGCAGAAAGCATACATACATAGCTAGGGAAGACTGGAATGGTAACAGAGGGCCAGAGTTGCCTGGAGGGGGGTCAGAGAGCTGGAGTGGCTTACTAGGTGTGAAGACCAATTGTAAGCCAGGTCAGAAAGGGGTCAGAATTTGGATTAGAGGTCCAGAATATGACATCATCCTAGATCTAACCCTTCTAATATTTGTTTGGATATTTTGTTTGACTATTGGACTCTAGTCTAATTTCTGATCATCTCTCCAGTAGTCTTTTCAAAGCCCCATGGCTCTCCACCTCTGCCCCCCTTCATTCCTTTTCAGTTTCTCTGACTCTATTTTAGAAGTAACCATTTTGACATTAGTCTTCAATTGTTACATTTCCTCTTTTCTTCTCTCTTTTTCCTTTTCTTTCATCATAGCTTCTGCTCTTCACACACCTTAGATGCTCTCTTGTTCATTTGTCATCTATAGATTCTACTCTTCTTGCATCCTAGCCTAGCCTAGATCACTCTCTTGTTATGTCCTTTGCCCAGGTCTTCTATCTTTCAATCAGCTGACTCATAATTGTTCTATCACTTTCCATCCGTTTCTACATGAATACCTTACTTATCATTTGTCAGCATGATTACTCTTTACATCTCCACCCCAACCTTATTCATTGTACTATAAAGTAGTATACTTCCTGTTCTTTCTCTTTATGCTACTTCTACCTTGTGATCACCTCACTGTCTTCGCATCTCCACTAGTCCTTGTACCTACATACTTGGAATCCACTACTTGTGTCCTGGCACTTAACCAGAGGATTATCAGCATCTGATCTCAGCACACCCCTGGGAGTGTAGTTAGTACTTCTAAGGCACAATACTTTATTTGTCGCCTTTCACTTGTCTTAAAGCTTACCTTCGGTTCACTTCATCCTCTTTACCCACAGCAAGGTTTATGCCTGTCCCTACCCAGGCCCAGTGTAACAAAAGAAGTAGCATATTCTACTTGCAGCTAGCATTGCTCTAGTCTGCTCCCACCATTCCACCCAAACAACCCTCACTGTTCAACTCTCTCTGGGGTGAGCCTTGTGCCTCTACCTTAGACCCCCTCAAGTCCACTTTGGAATCTAAGGACCCCTCTTCTCCAAACCACCCTTTCATATCAGAAGATGTGCTTGCAGATATCCTCATCCCCTCTCAAGAAGAAGTACAAGAAGATCATAACCTCACTCATGAACTCTCTTCTTCCCTGCAGATTCCCTGAGCCCAGACACCACCATCCCCCACTTCTGTTTGACACCAACCAGCATTTACCCTTCCTCAACCTCAACCTCACCCCTCCTCATCCATTACTATGTCTGGCTCCTCCACCTCTACCACCAAGCTGACCAAACTTCGCCTTGGTGCTCCTGAGCACTTTGACAGTAACAGATCCAAGGCTGAGAACTGGCTGGACACAGTCCAGTTCTACCTCTTTGTCAACAGTGCGATCTATGACTCTGATGAGAAGAAGATTGCATTTGCCCTTTTGTTTATGACAAAAGGGCCAGCACTGTCATGGGCTGTGATGTACCAGAAGAAATGTATCTCTGGAATGACCATTTCAATGGGAAAATTTCCCACTTTCACATCTGAGTTCCTGAAAGTTTTCTAACAACAGGACATGGTTAATGCTGCCATTCATTGGTTGACAAACACCCAGATGAAGCAGGGAAAGAAAGGCAAATGGACACCCTTTCTTGCTGAGTACACCTCCAAGTTTCAGAACTGTGTTGTCACCACTAAAATCACTGATGACAATGTCCTCATCAGTTACTTTGAAACAGGACTTGCATCCTACCTCTCTTGACACATCCATAACCTGGATACGATTCTCTCCACCATTGCTAAGTGGTATACTAAAGCTGCTTATTTTCAAGGAACTATGAAGTGCACTCACTCTATAGAACAATGGTGAAAGAATCCTCACACATTTGCCTGGACTCCCATGCCCCCCTCTACCTCGTCCAAGCCAGAGAAAGATCCAAATGTGATGGATGTAGATGCCATAAAGAAGGGATGCCTGACTGAAGCAGGAAGAGCCTTCTGCATCAAGAATAAGCTTTGTTTCAGATGCCAGAAACCTGATCATATCAACACCACCTGCCTAAATTTCCCTGCTTCTTCTTCCTCCCCTGCCATCATCAAGGAAACTCCTTGAGTCAAGAAGATTTCTGCTGAAGAACCAACAACGAAGATTGAGGAGGTTAGCAATGATGAATCTGATAACAGGGTAGCAAGAGTAGTTGTGAAGAAAGAGCAAAAGAAGAAGATGGAAAGGCAGGGTTTTTAAAACGGAGTACCTCTCCTATGCAAGGTACTCCTTCCTTTTCTTGTGCACCTGTACTTGTATCTGCTTTCAAGAAATCTATAAAGATTGCAATTCAAGTTTCCTCTTCTACTTGTGCCAAGAAAGTCATAGTGACCTGTGCTCTTGTCAATAGCGGAGCACAAATCAACTGCATTGACTGGGACTTTGTCAAGAAGAACCAGTTCCTCACTAAGAAGCTCAACAAACCAATCATTATTCAAAACATCGATCACTTGGAGAACAAGGAAGGCAAGATCACCCAAACTTGTGACCTCCTCCTGCACTTCGAACAGACCATTCTCCCAGTTTCCTGCTATGTTATCACATGCAGGAAAGAGAATGTCATTCTTGGACACCCGTGGCTTCAAACCACGAACCCCACTATTGACTGGATGGCAAACACACTCACCATTCCAGACCCCCCCTCCAATAATGCAACCTACTGCATCAACTCTGTCCATAAACCACAGTTTGATGGACTTCTTGAAGATATCATTATCCCTCATGATGAACTCCTGGTCCACTACTTGAACTACATTACCCCAGAGCAATCTATTAATGAATTGCTCTATGATTGCCATTCCAGCAGGATCTTAGATTGCTACTCCTCTTATCTCCCTGAAATCACAGTCGCTCAGCTCACCACATCCACCAAGCTCACTATTGAGGCTGAAAAGGCCAAACCCAAGATGACTTTTCCCCCCGAATACTCTCAGTTCTCATTGGTCTTTTCTGACACTCTGAAAACCCTTGACCACCTTCTGCCCTCTCACTCATATGATCATGAGATCAATCTAAAGGACATGTTTGTCCCAAAGATCAGTAAGGTTTACACCTTATCCTCCCCTGAGCGACAGGCCACAGAAGCATTCCTGGAAGAAAATCTTCGAGCTGGGAAGATTTGTCCTTCTAAATCCCCTCAAGCATCGTTCTTCTTCTTTGTCAAGAAAAAGAATGGTAAACTTTACCCCTGCCAGAATTATAGGTATCTTAACAAGCATACTGTTTGAGATGCCTATTTTCTTTCCCTCATATCTGACCTCATTGACAAGCTCCAAGACACTCAGCTTTTTACTAAGTTTGATGTCTGATGGGGCTACAACAATGTCCGTATTCAAGATGGGCACCAATGGAAGGCCACCTTCATTACCCATAAGGGGCTTTTCAAACCAACAGTGATGTTCTTTGGTCTAAACAACTCACCTGCCACTTTCCAACATTTCATAAATGATTCCTTCCAGGATATAATTACTGAGGGATGGCTTGTCATCTATATGGACAACCTTCTCATCTCCTCCCCTGATGCTGACACTCATCAGGAATGCACTGCCCATGTCCTCCAATGGATGATGGAACTTGACCTCCACTTCAAACTGGAGAAATGCACCTTTGCTGTTTCCCAAGTTGAATATCTTGGGATAACTGTTCATCCTGGTGAACTTGCCATGAATCCTGTTAAACTCACTGGCATCTTCCAGTGGCCTACTCCCTCTAAAATCAAGGACATTTGTTCTTTCCTTGGCTTTGCTAATTTTTACAGGCAATTTATCCCTAATTACTCCACTATCACCCATCCTCTCCTCGACCTGACCAAGAAATCCATGACATGGTCTTGGTCCCCTGCGGCCCAGAAAGCCTTTGACTCCCTGAAGGCTATCTTCCTCTCCCAACTGGTATTACAGATGCTGGATCTTGCCTGTCCCTTCACTATTGCCACCAATGCTTCTGCCTATGCATCTAATGGTATTCTTCTTCAAACTGACATGAACGGGGACTGGCATCCCTGTTCTTACCTCTCCCAGATGTTTTCTGCCACCAAGTGGAATTATGACATCTATAATTGTGAACTTCTTGCAGTCATCTGTGCTCTCAAAGCCTGGAGGCAATACCTTCTCAGCTCCTCTACTCCCATTCAGGTTTTCACTGACCATAAAAACCTGACTTATTTCAAATCCCCTCAAAAGCTCAATCAATGACAAGCTTGCTGGCTTCTTGATATCGCTGACTTTGACCTGCAACTCTCTTATGTTGCCAGTACTTCCCTTGCTGGGCTGGATGCCCTCTTCCACCACCCTGACCTTTGTCCTGACACTTCCCAGGATAACCAGGAAGTTACTCTCCTTCCACCTGAACTCTTTGTTAACCTTATCAATGCTAACCTCTTCGCCCACATTAAAAAGCATCAACAAGGTAACCTCCTTTGCCTCTCCATCCTGCAGAAACAGGATGCTTCTGTGGATGAGAAATTCCTTCACTCCCACACCTCCAACTGAAAGGAAATTGATGGTTTGCTTACTTACTGTAACCACATCTTTATCCCTTCTTCCATTCATCTCCATCACACCATTCTCCAATGATGTCATGACCACCCCTCTGCCAGCCACCCTAATTATCTCAAAACCCAACAACTTGTCTCTGCCAAGTTCTGGTGGCCCAGTCTCACCTCCTTTGTCTGCAACTACATTGCTGGATGTCCCATTTGCCAACAGAATAAGGCAAATCCTCATCCTTCTCACTCCACTCTCTCCCCTATTTGCTCCACCACTACTCATCCTTTTCAACAGATCTCCTGTGATCTGATTACTGACCTCCCTCCATTTTCTGACTTTGATGCCTTGTTGGTTGTGGTTGACCATGGGATTATGAAGGGGGTAATTCTCTGCCCCACCAAGAAATCTGTTTCCGCTGAGGATATTGCCACCCTCTTTTTTCACAAAGTTTACCTCCAATATGGTCTTTATGATAAGATCATCTCTGATCAAGGCCCTCAATTCACCTTAGCCTTTGCCAAGGAGCTCAGAAAACTCCTTGAGTACAACTTATCCCTTTCCACTGCTTATCATCCTCAATTTAATGGTAAAACTGAATGAGTTTACCAGGAAATTGAAATGTACATCTGCATTTACTGCAGCTCCAACCCCACTGGATGGGCTGACTCCATCACCCATGCCAAATTTGTCCACAACCACTGCCCCCACTCCATCACTGGGCAATCCCCATTCTATCTCATGATAGGATATGAACCCCATGCTCTTCCTTCTATCATTGATGAATCACTGATGCCTGCCATTGCTGACTGCATTAAGGCACTTCTCACTGCTCATGATGAAGCACTTGCAGCCCATGATCTAGCCCACCAGACCATGGCATCACATATCCGCTTCACCTTCTCCCCATTCATCAAGGAAGATAAAGTGTGGTTAGAAGCCTGCAATTTGAAATGGGCTATCATTTACCCCAAACTCTCTCCCAAACAGGAAGGACTCTTTACCATCACAGAAGTCCTCTTTGTTACAAACAAACAGTTCGGATGCACAAGAAGTCACATAACAAGCACATGACCATGAGACTCCTATGCCAGATTGAGCCAAACCCTAGGCTATGGTTAGTCCTATTCAGAGTATCCTTGACTAAAGGGTTAGCACAGGATTAGCAGCAATCTCAAATAAATGTATCTTCTGATCTAATCTAGATGACATCAGATCTTGGATCTTAGATCTGAATCTTGATTGATGAATCTGATTTGTGGCAGAGATCCAGATGGGATCTCCTTGGCCTCAAGGCTAAGGTGCTGTCTTCATATCCATTGACCCTGAAGTCTTCCTTTTCATTCTATTACTTCTCTTCTATTCCAAACCCTTGATATGCATGGCCATTTTAGTCATACCCTCTACCCTCACCCTATGCCTAGTTGCCTTTTTAGTATTTATCCTGGCTGGACTTGGTGGTCTGTGCGCCATCCTAGGTACTATAAGTAGACTGTCCATGTAGCTCTTAGCTCCCCAGCTTTAAGCACTTGTCTTACTTGTGTTGACCTATAGTCACCAGTACTAGCTTGTGTTTGGACCTAGCTCCTCTGGCCTAGCTACCCAGAGATTTCTCCCTTCTAAGTCCTGGTTCACCTCTAGTAACAGGCCTTTTTATCCATCCATACTATATTTTTCCATATCAACACTGATATTGACACCAGCACAACCCCAAGGACAGGGTTAGGGTTTATTAGCTCATCTGCACAGTGTGCCAAACTGCCACTGTAATACTCTCCCCCATCACTTATTGCCTTTGCCTTCCATCCACATGGAAGATCCATCCTGTTTTTTATGTGTTGCTATTATTACCTTATTGCAAAAATGACATTCATGGAAAGAACTTCCCTGCTTCTTCCCCAGACCTTATAAAAGGTAAGGAGGAATATGAATTGGAGTGGATATTAAAACATTAAGGTCCCCTGGGCAACCATCAATTCCTGATCTGATGGAAAGGATACTCAGCAGAAAATGACTTCTGGGAACCAGAATGGAACTTGAAACATTCCAGGTCTGCTTTGGATGAGTATAAACTCCTTCACCCTCACCACTTCCCCTCATCTGCTCCTCTCCCTCCTCACCTTCACAAGAAATCCATCTGCTGTTTAAAGTAACTATGGCCTTCACCATTGATCAAGGGTTCCACTCATGCAACACTCCCCTTGACACCCCACCTCTGTCTTTGTCTCAACTCCCAGTTATAGATATCCCTAATGAGTTTTTGCTCATTTCTTCTCCTTTTTCTCTAACTAACACTTTTTCCTCTCCGTTATCCTCACTCACCTCTGAGCTTTCTTCTGAGGACTTTATAGCCTCACTCCCTGCTATTTCCATTGGCCCAGCTATTGTCACACCCATCCCTATCCCACCTCCCACTATTGATACTTGATCCACTGGTATCCTCAGCATTGATCTTCCACTCTCTGCCCATGCCCTCTGTCAGGGTGCCCCATCCTCCGATTACTCCCATCAGGTGATGACTTACATCATGGACTCTTACCTGGCCATTCCCATTGGGTCCCACCTTGATATGTTCTTCCTACTCTGGCTCATTTACCAGATCTATATGCAACTTCTTCATCTTCCCCTCTTGGCTTTAGCCCTTGCCCATATCCCTCATGCTCAGGTCTCTCTCACGCAGGCCCTCATCACATCCATTCACCATGAACTACTATCCAACATTGAGATCCTTGCATACCAGATGCACATGAGTGAGTTTCTCACAGATTTGGATCGCTATATGCATGAGTTAGCCACTGCCAGGGGTTACACTCCTACTACTCCTTTGGCCTCCTTCTCTCCTCTTGATAATGATGAACTTGCTGCACTTGAATGTGCTGAAGCCTAGTGGACTGGCCTTCACAGCGAAGGTCACCTTTCTCCTTCTTACCCTTGCTTTTGTGAGGCATGTTTCCACTGTCACTGCTTGGGGCACATTTGTATCAACTGTCCCTCATACCAATGTCCCTACTGCCTCCATTGGCACCCAGGACATACTCAAGCTTGCTGCCCAGCTCAGTGACATGTCGTTAACCCACTCATCTCCTCATCCTTCTTGTCCTCTTTCCATGGTTCCTCCCACTCCTCCTGCTGCTCCCGTGGATCCTGCCACTCCCAGGGCTTCTATCACCATCCTCCTGTGGCTCTGTTACCCCCTCCACCTTCCTATCACACTGATGATGACTTCTGTGATGACGTCATTGACAAGGTTGGCTGGGCCAACATCACTGGCTCCCCTGGGCCCTCATATGATGCCTTTTGAGGTGTCATGAGTCTTTCACCCCTAGCAGGGGGGTAATGTTACATTTTCTCTTTTATTCTCTCTTTTTCCTTTTCTTTCATCGTAGCTTCTGCTCTTCATGCACCTTAGATGCTCTCTTGTTCATTTGTCATCTATAGATTCCACTCTTCTTGTGTTCTAGCCTAGCCTAGATCACTCTCTTGTTATACCCTTTGCCCAGGCCTTCTATCTTTCAATCAGCTGACTTATAATTGTTCTATCACTTTCCATCCATTTCTACACAGATACCTTACTTATCATTCATCAGCATGATTACTCTTTACATTTCTGCCCCAACCTTATTCATTGTACTATAAAGTAGTATACTTTCTATTCTTTCTCTTCATGCTACTTCTACCTTGTGATCACCTCACTGTCTTTGCATCTCCACTAGTCCTTGTACCTATGTACTTGGAATCCACTACTTGTGTCCTGGCACTTAACCAGAGGATCATCAGCGTCTGATCTCAGCACACCCCTGGGAGTGTAGTTAGTACTTCTAAGGCACAATACTTTGTTTGTTGCCTTCCACTCGTCTTGAAGCTTACCTTTAGTTTGCTTCATCCTCTTTACCCACAGCAAGGTCTACACCTGTCTCTACCTGGGCCCAGCATAACATCAATCTTGTTCCTCTAGGGAATTCAGTTAATTCTTCCATTTCCTTCTTGGTTGTTTTTTTGTTCTCCTTATTGCCCCATGACTGCCCAAGGCACCACCTGCCTAGTCATGAGATTTTATCTTAATAGATTATTGCAATTTGTAAAAACCTTACTTTCTGGAATTACTCCACATTTGCTCTAAACTTGTTTACTCAAGGCCCATGAGGCCTTCACTTAAGTAGTTATTGATGCCTCTTTTTGTATTCTAATTCCCAGCCCCCAAGTCATTTTCAAACTTCAACCTCTGTTATAAAAACAAACTAGAGTAACTACCACCCTACTCTAGTACCATTATGTCCTTATCTTTTTTTCTCCCTGCTTCCTCCCAGATTTCCATCCTAAGTTCTGTCACCCCTCCCACCACCTTATTCTCTTCACCATCCTCTGGCCCACTCTCTGCATCCTCTCTGCTCACCCTCCACACAGAATTGAGGATATTAACCAGCCACACTAGCAGCTGGTTCTTCCTTCTTATCTTCCACACCACCCTGCCCCCCATCTCCCATATGGTTGCCACCAGCAGGCAACAGCCCTCTGCCACCTGCTTGACACTGCCCTCTGCTCCTTCTAAGTGTGCCCTCTTCTTGGGCCACTCCTTCTTCACATTCCTCTATCACCATTTCTACACTGGCTTCTCCTCCCCTGGGCATTCACATCTTGCCTTGGCCTCTTGGCAGGCCAAGCACAACATGGACTTCTCCATGCCCACCTCACACTTCATCCCCCTATCCTCACATCTCTGGCATGCTGGTGCCTTCTCTGCCCTCTGCTTCCCCTTCTCATTGCTGGACCCTACCTGGGCTTGCACTTGTGCCACCTGATGATATTTAGTTGTTCTGCTCTCAGGAGAATGATCATGGTACTTACCTTTTCTTGGGCAGCTGCCTCTGCCACCTACCAGGCCCTCTTGGCCTCCTTGATCTGCCTTCAGGCAGCCTCCTCTGCCACCTTCCAGGCCTCCTCCTTCTTCTTCCACTCCTCCTCCTTCTTCACCCTTACACACCTTTTGCACTCTACATACTTTGTGTCAGCCAATATCTCATTGTTGTCAGTGCATTCCACAATGTGTTCTTCAGCCCATGTCATAATGTTATCAAATGCAGCCATGTTGTTGTAATAAAGAAAGGACAAATTACTATAAAGTCCCCATTTTTATTCATAAGTAAGTTAAGAAACTCCACTCTTCCACCCCATTGTTACTAAACAAGGTCACATGCTTGTTATCTTCACAACCCTCTGCTCTACCTCCCCAATATTACTAAACATATAATCACATGTCCATCACCATACTATCTCAGATTATGTGTCCATATCCTTCACACCCCAGGCCAACAGCCTTCAAGGGTTTAGGCCTAAGGGGGGGATACTGTCATATCCTGTATCTCCAACCCAATTCCAACTCAATCCCAATCTGGCCTATAACTGGTCCTCATACTTGTTATGGTGTCAATCTCTGAATAACCCATCCTAACCCTAAATAGTCTGCTTTGAGAGGATGCATTAGTCTCATTGTCAGATTCAGTTGGAATAAATGGAAGAGCAGTGTGTGGACTCAGGGTAGCAAGGCCTGAGGAGCCATAGCACAAGTTAGAACTCAAAGAGTAGCCTGTATTGGAAGGCAGCACTAAGAGGATGATGTACAAGAGAAACAAGTGGTTAAGGCTGGAAAGCTGAAACCAAGAAACTACCTGCTACTTATACTAATCCTAAGCATGCACAGATCACCCAGTGTGTCCAGCACAATACCATATATAGTAAGAGGGCATAGAGCAAGGGTAGAGGGTATGACCAATGGGCCATGCAGATAATGGGTATAGAATGAAGAGGCTATGTAGAATGGAAGGTCAGGGTTCAGGGTGAGCAGAGATTAAACCATACTCTCAGCTATGAGGCTGAGAAGATTCCATCTAGAGATCTGCCACAATCAGATCTGACCCTCATCTAGATTGAGATCCAGATTCATTGAAGATAAGATCAGGAAAGCACCTATTATCTGAGATACTAGATCCAACCTCATAAGCTGTGCCTAAACTCCAGGAGAATACTCTAATAGATAACTCAACCATATTCTAGGGTTTGTCTTGTTTTGGCAAGAATGTCTCATGGTCACATGCTTGTCATGTGACTCTTCTGCTAGCAAATGTTAAGTTCATAATAATACTTAGTAAGCCACTCTAGCCCTCTAACTTCCCTCCAGGCAACTCCAGCCCTTCATTACCATTCCAGTCTGCCCCAGCTATGTATATATGTTTTTCACCTGTCTATTGGTATATATTCCTCCAGCCCTCCACTCCCACTCCACCCTATTTTATTTTCAGTTTGATCTCTATTCCAGTTAAGCACTACCTTAGTTCCATTTTGACATCTCTGGACCATTCTGGTATAACTCTATTACTATTTACACTCTCAGTTACTATTACCATTATTGTTACTATTCCTGTTCTATTCCTGTTCCTTGCTTTCCCTCATTTTATCCTGTTACTCTTTAGTTTCAGTTTAACATGATTGGACATTGTCTTCCCTGACATCTCCATTTGTTTCTTAGATATTTAGACATCTGCTTTACTTCTAAGTTGCACCTATCTCACTTTATTACACTCTTAGATAGTTCTGCCTCTCTGAGGTATAAGTACTGTAGCTTTGTATCTTGTATCTCAGTTCAAATATTGACATAAATACTCTCTTTTTATCATCCTTACTCTGCTTAAGCCCTTAAGCTCACTCTGACCCTCCAAATTACTCAGAAGTACCTCCAAGGCCAAGCAATATCCTTAAAGGAGTTGCAAGGTCCCACCCCCATGACTAGGCTTGACTCTTTTCATCCTGCCTGTCTCTCCTGTTGAGCATAAAGATGGCCTTTTTACCTACCTCTGACATCTATGTAAATCAGAACATCAGAAAGTGCAAGGATACATCACATAAGGTGAAGCTGAGTCCTGTTTGATCATTGAAACCCTTCCTAGATTCCTCTGAAGCCCTCCAGAGTTATGACTTTCCTTTAGCATCAAGGTTTTTATTCAGAAAGGAACTGGTTTTAACACATTTGCAGGATTAGCTGGGAGAGAAAGATGGCTTTGAGGGAGTTAAAAGCTTTCTGGGTGGTGGAGGACCAAGACCAGGCCATAGCCTTCTTGGTGAGGTCAAGGAGAGAACAAGCAAGAGTGAAGTAGTTCAGAATAAACCATTGATAAAAGTTGGCAAAGTCAAGGAATAAGTGAACATTCTTGACTTTCAAAGGGGTTGGCCATTGTGAAATGCTGGTGAGTTTGACAGGGTCCATGGCAAGCTCACCAAAACAGACAATCATCCCAAGATATTCAACTTGGGGAGTGGCAAAGGTACATTTCTCCAATTTAAGGTGGAAATTGAGTTCCACCATCCATTGGAGGATATGGGAGGTATGTTCCTGATGGGTATCAGCATCAGGGGAAGAGATAAGAAGGTTGTCCATGTAGATGACAAGCCATCCTTCAGCAATCATGTCTTGAAAAGAATTATTCATGAATCACTGAAAAGTAGTGGGTGAGTTATTCAAGCTAAAAAACATTACTGTGGGTTCAAAGAGCCCCTTGTGGGTAATAAAGGCAGCTTTCCATTGATGTCTGTCTCAAATATGGATGTTATTGTATCCCCATCTGACATCAAATTTGATGAACAGCTTTATATTGCAGAGCTTATCTATGAGATCAGAGATAAGTGTTACAGTATCAGTGTTGGACTTTGTATGATGATGTTCTAACCCTAACCAAGGGCTTTATCAATGTTGATAGAGATGAGAGAAAAGCAAGTGAATTGATATAGAGGAGCCCTAGTGAGACCACTTGATCAGAAGGATACAAATGCTCAAGACTGGGGCTTAAGATGTGCTAAGGCTACAGTATTTATATAGTCCAGAAATATGCATGGACCAAGACCCTGATGAGAATATTCCCACAGACCCTGAGGCACCATCAAAAAGAAGAGAAGTACTCATAAGAATAGCCAATGGCTGAAAGAGAGCAAGGCTTTTGAAATGAAAGACAATAAAAATGAAAAGCAGGCTGAAGACATAAGGCTAACTCTATGCCCTGGGTCTAGACCTGTCATGTGACCCATCACATGCCTAGATAAGATAAAAGATTAGATAACCACATGGAAAGATAAGATAAGGTCATGTGATTAAAAATTAAAAAATGCAAACTATAATACTACCCCCTTTTTAGGTCTCAGATTCCAGACAAGACACAGCTAAAGCTACAGTGTCAGTGTGATTTTCATACAGTTTGAACAGAGAATGAAAAGAGAATAGGTCCATGGTGAAAAGACAATGAGAAGTAAATGAATGGAGTTTGTGAAATTCTTCAATAAGTTCTGAAGAGTTGGTTAAATTGTCCTTTGTTTGCCAGATATGATTGTTTTCTCCATAACCTGTCCAGTAAACAAGATATTCCAATTTTCCTCCTTTAATATGTGAATCCATGATAAGGTTGACCTTATATTCTTCATGACCTTCCTCTGTAATAATGATAGAATCCAGGGTAAGAATGTCTTGACCTCAAAGAAATGGCAAATACAGTTTGATGCAAGATATATTAACTGTAGAATGAATTTGCATTGTTTTTGGCAGCTTAAGATGAACTGTATGGGAAATAACTTCTAAAACCATAAAAGTCCCAATCCACTTCTTAGACAACTTCTTGAAAGAATATGAAAGTGTGAGATTCTTCATGGATAGCAATACTTGTTGACCTTTCTGATACTGTGATATGCTCTTAGTATTTTGCTTTTTCATGCAATGTTTGGTTTTCTCTAATCCTTCCTTAACTTTTTTGAAAGATTTAGATATATTGCAAAGAAAGTGGGATAATGGGGAAATCGCAGTAGATGCTTCAAAACCCAGCCTAGGATGATAGGTTTTTGTAATTTTGAAAGGAGATGTCTGGGTTGAGGTGGAATATGAATTGTTATGATGATATTCTGCAATTTTGATCCAATCTGCCCACTGTTCTTGCTGCTTTGCAATAAAGTTACATAAATATTGTTCCAGTTCCCAGTTTATCCTTTCCATTTGCCCATCTGTTCTGGAATGATACACTGTAGAGATCTTTTGCTTGATCTGTAGAATCTTGTTTAGCTGCTTTGTAAATTTCAAGACAAATTGAGGGCCCTGATCTGAAACTATAGAAGAAGGAAGGCCATGTTGTGACCAGACATGGTCTCTAAATAATTCTGCAACATAAAGAGAAGAAAGAGATGAATGACAGGAAATAAAAACAACTTCTTTTGAAAATAAATCCACTATTATCATGATAGCATCAAAACCTTTTAATGTTGGAAGTCCAGTAATGAAATCAACAGAAATATCTTCCCAAGAATATGATGCCATAGGAAAGAGACAAATTGGAATAATGGCTTCAGATTCCTTGGATGTAGCATATGTTGAACAATAAGAAATGAAAGATGTGACATTTTCATTGAGACCTGGCCAATAATAATATCTAGATAAAAGTTGTTTAGTATGGTTCTGCCTTGCATGACTGCCTAAAGAAGAAGAATGAAAAAGATTAAAAGCTTCTATTTGTAGTTCTTCTGGTATAAATATTTGTTTTCTTTCATTTAAATAGATCTTTTGTTCTAAACTATAACACCAGTGGGAAGGAAGAGATAAGTCCACTAATGCTTGCTGTACATGAGAAAAGAAAAAAGAAGAAAGAGAGACAACACATTGAAAAATATGGGGGGGAAGCATGACAATTTGTTTGTTTGGTTCTGGTTTATTTTTGAAGAGATCCTGTCTTCTGGATAAAGCATTTACTTTTCCATTAGTTGGATCTGGTTTGTAACACATTTTAAAATTATATTCTGCCAATGTGGCTTGCCATCTAGCTTGCCATAGTGACAGATCTTGTGGTTTTTTCCAATACTCCAAGTTTTTGTAATCTATCCAGATATCAAAGGAGTCTCATCCAATTAAATAGTGTCTCCAGTTGCACAAAGCACAAATGACTGCTAATAACTCTTTGTTGTAAATGGGATAATTCAATTCAGCTGCATCCAAAGAGTGTGAAATATATGCAGCTGGTCACCAAAAACCATCTTCTTGTTGATAAGAGAGAACTGCCCCAGTAGCAACATCTAAGGCATCTGTTTCCAGATGGATGGGTTTAAAAGAGTCAGGATAACACAAAAGGGGTTCAGATGTGAGGATTTCCTTGAAACAAATGAAAGCCATCATGCATTCCACTGTCCATTCAAATTTAACATCCTTTTATATAAGGGAATTGAGGGGTCTTGCAATATTAGTAAAGCTTGGAATGAATCTTCAATAATAATTGGCTAATCCTAAAAAGGCCTGAACTTGCCAAAATTGTTAAAGGGCCTCAGTGCTGCTAGGTTAAAAATCCTACAGCAATCTTTTGCCATGTGCCCTGGCTTTCTGCATTTGAAACAGGTGCAAACCTGCATCACTGCCCAGTGATCTATCTCCATGGGTGCATCATACCCAGGCTGAGTGCCTGTCACATCCTGTGCCAATGGGTCAACTCCGCTATGTCTCCAATGCAACTCCAGTAGCTTCTATGCTTTAAGCTGCATGTTTTCTAGTTCTCTTTCCCTCTGCCTTCTCCTACCTAATGATTGATTACAACTTTACCTATACTAACTCTGTACCATTCTGATACAACTCTGTTGTTCCTCTGACCTCACTTTCTATTCCTGTTCCTTTGTGCCATGCTTCTCCCTGTCATCACTTAGTTTCAGTTTGACATTATTCAATGTTGTCTCCTCTAACATCTCCATTCATATCCAGGATACATTGGCACCTGCTTTGCTTATGAGACAACTCCTTTCATATCTCCATTCCCTTCTTAGATAATCTGTCTCTCTGAGGTATAAGTACTGGAGTTCAGTATCTTGTACTTGAGTTTGAATATCAACCATAATACAATGTTACAATCCCTCCCCAGACCCCTTTTGCCTCACAACTTGATGTCATACTCTACTCTAAAGTTCCTCAACTTATTCCACAGCTTGACATTGTGCCTCTTGTTGAGAAAAAGCCCTACAGCCAATCCCAAACCTCTGATAGTTTCCAACCCCTCTGTAAATTGGGGCACTCAGTACTGGCATAAGGGCACACCACATAAGGTAAAGCCAAGCTCCGTCCACTCCAGAGTTATCTGGAGTACCCCCAGAGTATGTCAAAATGTTTATAACAGTGCCCACTGTTGTAAATCAAGGTAAATTTGGTCAAGAGAGATTATACATAGGTCAATTTTGAGGGAAAGGAGAATATTGTGGTGGAGTGTATCTTGAAGTGAAGGATGGGGTGGCTCTTTCTATTGCCATTCTTTCAAACAACCTTTCTATCTTTCTAACCATTCCCACTAACTTCTTTAAGTCATCTGTCATGCCTAGCATGTAGATCTGCTGGTAGACCCAATAATATATTTGTGTCCTCATTAGCTTGACCATATGGTCATCACTTATCTTTGAGTTCACTCTCAACACCTCAAACTCCTGTAGATATTCATTGATCAAGTTCCTGTGTCACAGTACTTCCAACTTCTTTAATGCCTTGTAAGTTAGCTTGTCAATGTGGAAATATAACCTTAATTCTTCCACCTTTGTTCAGCATGCCATACTGACATACTTACAAACCACTTTCTCCATGTCTTCTTTGAAATGCAGCTGCTGATGCATTAACCTAAAACTAACACCTT
Organism: Pulveroboletus cf. rosaemariae; assembly: GCA_038089275.1. NCBI lineage: Eukaryota > Fungi > Basidiomycota > Agaricomycetes > Boletales > Boletaceae > Pulveroboletus > Pulveroboletus cf. rosaemariae. The sequence continues at coordinate 28,849 of JBBPKN010000673.1, forward strand.
ATCCTTGGTATGTGCATTCTAAACCTGAGTAGTTGCTTTGAACTTAGAGCAACAAGAACTAGGCAAAAATAGAAAAGAGGTAAGGGCCAAGGGACTTGTAGAACTGGAAGGTTCAAGTGCACAAGACTGGGAAAACCCAGACTTGAGCTGACCTCCTTTTATATTGCTACAGTGTATATACAGACCATGTAAATAGTGCTGGCCCTAAATACAGTACAGTAAGCCAACCAATGGCAAAAGAAGAGCAGAGACCTTAAAGTACAGCAGGTAAACATGAGTTATGACAGCAAAATCTAGATTGCTCTAGATCTGTGACCTGTGAAGAAGTGAAATGTGAAAAGGTGAAAATTGTGAAGGTGTGAAATAGTGAGGATGTGACAATGTGAAGAGTTGCAATAGTGCAAAGAAAATGTCAAAAGAAGGAAAAAACAAAAAAGTGCATTATAACATTCTTCTCACCATTCCAGTTTCCTGGATCAGCAATCTTCTTCACTCCTTCCATTCACATAAGTTCTTCTGCCAGTGTTTTCATCATATCTCCAGCTTCCTTACTCATATTCATTTCATGTGTAGTATAGGTCAATGGCTGGAAGAGGGGCTGGTGATGTGATGGTCAGGGTTCAGTCTCAAGGGAGGCAGGCTCTGATAAAATTGAACCTAACTTGATTGACTCTTCTTCTTGGGAGCTGCTCATGTAGGAGTCAAAGTTTGACACATTGGACTACTAGCTGTGGGGTGTGAGAAATGGTTTTGAGACTGTGGGAAGATCTAAGTGATTTGAGACAATCTATGGTAGCTACCAGACAATCTCTTTCTTTCTTAGCAATGAAGTCTTTTTGAGTTTGTTTATTGAATACATTGAATCTATGCTGAAAAGATTGTCTTCTGAAGTCATCATCTTCAAATCCTAAAACTGCCTCAAATATAAAATCCTTTAACTGCTCCTCATGTCCCCAAGAGTATTCTTTCTTCATACAAATGATCTTCTGTGGTGAGTACTCTTGACTAGTAATGTAGTCTTGAGCAAGTGTTATGGTATTGGTGTCAGACTTTATATGATGATGTTTTAACCCTAATCAAGGGCTTTATCAATGTTGATAGAGATGAGAGAAAAGCAAGTGAATTGATATAGAGGAGCCCTAGTGAGACCACTTGATCAGAAGGATACAAATGCTTAAGACTGGGGCTTAAGATGTGCTAAGGCTACAGTATTTATATAGTCCAGAAATATGCATGGACCAAGACCCTGATGAGAATATTCCCACAGACCCTGAGGCACCATCAAAAAGAAGAGAAGTACTCATAAGAATAGCCAATGGCTGAAAGAGAGCAAGGCTTTTAAAATGAAAGACAACAGAAATAAAAAGCAGGCTGAAGACATGAGGCTAACTCTATGCCCTGGGTCTAGACCTGTCATGTGACCCATCACATGCCTAGATAAGATAAAAGATTAGATAACCATGTGAAAAGATAAGATAAGGTCATGTGATTAAAAATTAAAAAATACAAACTATAACAATAAGGGGTAGAGGATAGGCATCTCAAATGGTATGCTCATTCAGATATTGGTAGTCTTGGCATGGGCAGAGCTTACCTGTTATGAACTAACACCACTTAGCTATGGTATACCTTTTACTTTTACCTTACATTAGACTCTTTTTCTATTTAGCTTTGCTTTTAGCCCCTTTTTTATGCCCTATGTCTTTATTTAGCTAGTTCATGTATGCCTCATGGCATGGTTAGCTAATAGTATATAAGGGCAAGGGCCTAAACTGGATTCTCCAGTTTAAAGCACTTGTTCCATGGTTGCTTCTCTTCTGGATGGGCACTCCTCAAGGCTACTATTCTCTTTTGGAATTTGAGTCCCTAATACTTGCTCTAAACTCTTTACTTGAGTAGTGCCATTTGTTACTGTGACTGTTGCCTCAGTGTTATGGTCACAGTGTCAGACCTTGTACAAGGAGTGATGAACCCTAACCTAATATGGTCCTTGGGGTTGTACCAATGTCAATGTTGGTGTCAATTGAAAGAATAAGAGGATAGGATGATAAATGCCTGACTCTAAATGTAGTGCAGGACTTAGAGGAGGGAATACTCAGGGTAGCTAGGCCTAAGAAGCAAAGTCCAAACACTAGCTTGTCTATTAAAATGCCTAGATGGCTAAACAAACAAGTGCTCAAAGCTAAGAAGCTAAGAGCTACATAAACAGCCTATTTATACTATCTAGAGTGGTGCACAGACCACAAGGCCTGTCTGGAATAAATACTAATATGGAAACTGGGCATAGGGTGAGGGTAAAGAGTATGACTAAAGGCTATGCATATCAAGGATCTAAATGAAAGAGAAGTAATAGAATGGAAAGAAAGACTGCAGGGTCAATGGATATAAAGACAGCACCTTAGCCTTGTGTTAAAACTTTCCATCCCACTAAAAAGAGACTGTTAAAACCTATACCAAGATAAGTATATGTTTAACCAGTTTCTCTTTTTTAAATGAAACTCTTGACACTGGAGGAAGATCAGAACTCTGGGGTGCTCTGGAGAGTTCTGGGGAAATCTAGGAAGGGTTTCAATGGTCAAATGGGACTCAGCTTCACCTTATGTGGTGTGCCCTTGCACTTCTCTGTTGTCCCAATTTACATAGATGTTGGAGTGGGTGATAAGGCTGTCTCTATGCTCAATAGGAGGGACAGGCAGGACAAGGAGAGTCAAGCCTAGTCATGGGGGTGAGGCTTTACAACTCCTTCAAGGATATTGCATAGCCTTGGAGGTACTCCAGAGTAACCCAGAGGGTTAAAGTGAGCCCAAGGCTTGAGCAGAGTGAGGATGATGACAAGAGGGTTTTCTGGTGTTTTTGTCAATATTCATACTGAGGTACAAGATACAGAACTACAGTACTTATACCTCAGAGAGGCAGAACTATC
>JBBPKN010000674.1:0-31767 GCA_038089275.1 Pulveroboletus cf. rosaemariae
ATCTCTAGATGGGATCTCCTCGGCCTCATGGCTGGGGGTATGGTTTAATCTCCGTCGACCCTGACTTCTATTTATATTTAGACATCCCTTCCCTTCCATTCTACATAGCCTCTCCCACACCATCCCTCATCCGCATGGCCCATTTGGTCATACTCTCAGTAAGCACGCCCTATGCCCTATTTCCTTATTTAGTTATTCCCTTGGCCCTGGACTTGGTCCGTGCGCACTTGGGACTAGTATATATAGAGTACCATTCATAGACTCAAGACCCCAGTCTTGAGCACTTGGTTGTATCATACCTTATATCACTGAAGGGTAATCAAGTGGATACTCTGGATCTCCTGGCTTGACATTCCTTCTTCCTGCTGTCTATCATTCTATCATCGTCATCGCCCATAGCAGCAAGCCAGCCCTCAGTTTAGGGTTAGGATCAGAGCCCTACGAATCGACATTTGCCTGCACACCGGCCCAAACACCAGGACCCAGCCACAGCCTGGGAGCATTGAGACTGAGAACGTAACAGAATATAGATTATTGGAAAGAAAAGTAGAAGTCAAAATCATTTGTTTTAGATTTTGGGCAATTATTGAGGAAGGTGGTTATTTAAAGATTGTATTCCATTGGCCAGTTCATCAAGCTGGTTAAGCAAGATCAAGAAACCAAGACAGAAGTTGAGAAAAAGAAAGTTTGATGAAAATGATTAGGGAAGCCTTGAATAAGGAAGAACTGAAAGATGTTCAAGAACAATCTATTTGATGGAAGTTGAAGTTTTTAGATCCTCAGACTATAATGTCTATAAATAAAGATCTATTTCTGGGAATTAGATATTCAAGCAAGAAAGAAAGATCAATGATTATAACTGGCTAGCTAGCTGAAAGAATATGTGAAGATTTACTCTGATCAAGCATAGATCAAACACTTGATATCTGGAAGAAGTTACAGTCTGGAACAACTATAAACTATATAGGTCCAAGATAACATTAAACTATCAGAGTCTTTGAGTATGTGAGATCAGATAAAAGTTGAGAATACATCTAGATTCTTGAGAAGTAGAAAAAAAGTAACAGAAAGGAGAAAGCAAGTCTTTGAGTATATAGATAAAAGCCCTGGTTGTGAGTAGAGCAGAAAGAAGCATCAAGTACTATGAAGAAAATTTCAGAAGATTTCAAGAAGATTGATAATAATGACTTACTATCAGGATAGGAAGAAGTTGATGAGAAAATGTTGGGGATCTGAGTCCTGAAGAGGGAATAATATTTGATGATTTACTCTTGGAGTTCAAAGGAGTTTTTATTCACAGGAAATTAGAGAAGCAAGATCAAGTAGAAGAATATTATTCAAGAGATTTCTATTAGAAAGTTCAGGTGGTTTAGTCCATCATACAGCTGAATGGAGATTTAGTCAAGAAGTCTATCTAATAGAAGACACCCCTGAAGAGAGAATGAAGAAGAAGTCCCAATGCTTGGTCAAGCTATATAAGGCATTGCTTGATAAATAAAATAGTCAGGAGATATTCTTTTTCAGAGTTGATGAGTATTTGCCATAAACATGAAGAGAAATGGTTAAAGAAAGTCATGAACTAAGTGATATCAGATAAAAGGAGATTTATCTCTGAGTAGAAAGTATTGCAAGGAAGTTCACAAGAATTCAAAACAATGTAAAACTATTAGAGGCAGTTCTACATCTGCATTATCAAAAGTAATTCTAGGAAGAAAGTTAACAAGAGTAAGTTAAAGAAGAAATTGCAGTGCCATAGTTTTGTAGTTTTGTTCATCAGGCATCAAAGAGTGATAAAGTATTCAACAAGGAAAGTTGACAAGTATTTCAACAAGAATCAAGCAAAGCAATTGTTAAAACTTATACTGAGTACAAGTATACTATTAAAAACTTTATACCCATTGCAGACTACTAATACACTTTCTATCATTATCTGCTTCATGAATGAAACCCTTAAGACTTAGGAAAGGCCATACTCCAGAAACTCTGGAGATATCCAGAGGCTTTCAGAGTGATTCAGGAAGGGTTTCATTGATTGGATAGGACTTGGCTTCACCTTATGTGGTATGCCCTTGCACTTTCCAGTATTCCAATTTACAAAGGTATTAGAGGAGGAAAAGAGTGTGATCTTGATGCTTAATAAGAGGAACAGGCAAGATGAGGAGAGTCAAGCCTAGTCATGAAGGTAGGACCTTACAATTTCTTCAAGGATATTGCTTGGCCCTGGAGATGCTTTGGAGTAATCTGAAGGGTCAAAGTGAGTCTAAGGGCTTGGGCAGAGTAAGAATGATGACAAGGGGGTATTTATGTTGATATTTATACTGAGGTACAAGATACAGGACTATAATACTTATATCTCAGAGAGGCAGAACTATCTAAGAGTGTAGTGAAGTAAGACAGGTGCAAACTCAGAAGTGAAGTAAATATCTAAATATCTAAGAAATGAATGGAGATATCAGGGGAGACAATGTCCAATCATGTCAGACTGAAACTAAAAGATAACAGGAAGAAGTGAGAAGAAACAGGAACAGGAATGGAAGTGGGAACAGTGATAGTAACTAAAAGCAGGACTAGGAATAGAGTTATATCAGAGTGATCCAGAGAGGTGAAGTGAAACTAAGGTAGTACTTAACTGGAACAGAGATAGAACTAGAAATGGAATAGGGCAGAGTGGGAGTGGAGGCTAGAGAAGCATATACCAATAAAAGGGCAGGAAGCATATATGCATAGCTAGGGTGGAATGGAATGGTAATGGAGGGCCAGAGTTACCTGGAGGGGAGTCAGAGGGCTAGATTGGCTTATTGGGTACAAGAACCAGTTGTAAGCCAGGTTGGGATTGGGTTGGAGTTGAGTCAGAGATATGGGATATGATAGTATCCCCCTCTTAGGCCTGAATCCTTGAAGGCCATTGGCCTGAGGTATGGAAGGCACTGGCATGTGATCTGAATTAGTGTGGTAATAGGCATATGATCATGCATTTAGTAACATTAGGAAGATAAAGCAGAGGGGTGTGGAGGTAATGAGCACATGACCTTGTTTAGTGACAATAGGGTGAAAGTGTTATAACACACTTTTTCATTTTTCACTTTTTTGGCACTTTCTTCTTACACTTGTAGCTCTTCACATTGTCACATCTTCACAATTTCACACTTTTACATTTCACCTCTTTACATGTCACAAGTCTAGAGCAATCTAGTTCTTGAAGTTTCTTGGCTCTTATTTTTCTCTATTTACTTTGCCTAATTTTGATGGCTCTATATTTAAAAGCTACCACTCAGGAGATTAGTCAGCACACACCAAGGTTAGTATTAGGATTTCAGTCAATGCATCTACAGTTGCATTTCAGAAAGAGCAGAGTTTTCAGCTTGCTTATAAATAAAAACAGGGACTTTATGGTAACTTATCCTTTCATTATTACAACAACATGGTTACCTTCAATGATATTGCAACATGGACAGATGAGCAGCTCATAGAGCTCACCAATAACAATAAGGCATTGAATGATGCCAAATATACTGAGTGCAAGAGGTATACAAAGGCAAGAAAAGAAGAAGAGTGGAGAAGGGCAGAAGAGGCCTGGAAGGCCACAGAGGAGGCTATCCAAAGGCAAGCTGAGGAGGTTAAGAGAGCCTGGTGGGTGGCAGAGGTGACTCCCCAAGAAAAGATGAGTACTGCAGTTTTTCACCTGAGAGCAGATAACTTAATGTCATTAGACAGCACAAGTACAGGCCCAGGCAGGGTCTAGTAATGGCAAGGGAAAGCAGAGGGTGGAGAAGGCACCAGTATGCTAGAGGTACAAGGATAGAGGGATGGAGTGTGAGGTGGGCATGGGAAAGTCCACATTGTGCTTGATCTGCCAAGAGATCAAGGTAAGATATAAGTGCCCAGGAAAGGTGTTAAAACTATACTCCAGTACAAATATACTGTTAAAACTTATACTGAGTATAAATGAACTGTTAAAATGTATACCAATCTCCTTCCTAAATGAAACCCTTGTTACTAAAGGGCAAAGGTCAGGTTCCAGTACCTTAGTGGTGCATGGATCTGAGGAAAGATTATACTCCAGAAACTCCAGGGATATCCAGAGACTTTTGGAGAGATTCAGGAGGGTTGGTTGATTGGATGGGACTTAGCTTCACCTTATGTGATGTGCTCTTGCACTTTTTAGTGTTCTGATTTACATAGATGTCAGAGATAGTGAAGAGGACTGTCTCAGTGCTCAACAAGAGAAACAGGCAGGACAAGGAGAGTCAAGCCTAGTCATGGAGATAGGACCTTTTGACTCCTTCAAGAATATTACTTGGCCCCAGAGATTCTCTGAAGTAACCCAGAGGGTCAAAGTGAGCCCAAGGGCTTAATTAGAGTAAAAACAACAACAAGAGGGTGTTTATGTTGATATTCATACTAAAGTAACAGATTATCAAAACCCAAATACTGCTACTACTACTACTATTAGATTGAAGTTCACTGGAAGGGGATGTGAGCTCTGGAGATTTCCAAAAATGGTCAAATAGTCAAGTAGCAGGTTCTTTATCAAACAGGACTCAGCTTCACCTTATGTGATATGCTCTTGCATAGCCTTGGTGTCCTAATTTGTGTCAGGCCAGAGATAGCAGAGGAGAGCTTGCTTAGGGCTTAACAAGAGAAATGAACAAGATAAAGAGTATTAAGTCCAGTCTTAAGAAGCAGAGTCATCAAGACTCAAGGAAGGTAGCCAATAGGCTGGTCATAATCTTCAGCAGGGCCAGAGGATTGGAGTGAGTTAGGGAACTCAGGTTGGATAGGGGTAGTAACAATAGTAAAGTTATCACTCATCCCAAGTTAACATTAAGCCATAATGACTTTAATGCTGAAAATTCCAGAGTAATCTGGAGAGTTAGAGTGAGCCCAGGGGCTTGATCAGAGTAAGGACAACAACAAGAGGGTATTTATGTTGATATTTGTACTAAGGTACAAGATACAGGACTACAGGACTTATATCTCAGAGAGGCAAAACTATCTAGAAGTATAGCAAAGTAAGACAGGTGCAAACTCAGAAGCAAAGCAGATGTCTAAATATCTAAGAAACAAATGGAGATGTTAGGGAAGACAATGTCCAGTCATGTTAGACTAAAACTGAAGGGTGACAGGATGAAACAAAAAGAAACAAGGAACAGAAATGGAAACAGAAATAATAACAGTAACTGAAAGTGGGACTAGTAATGGAATTATACTGGAATGGTCTGGAGAAGACAAAATGGAACTAAGGTAGTACTTAACTGGAACAGAGATAGAACTGAAAACAGAATAGGGCAGAGCAGGAGTGGAAGGCTGGGGAAGCATATACCAATGAAGAGGAGGAAAGCATATATGTGTAACTAAGGTGGACTGGAAGGGTGATGAAGGGCTGGAGTTGCCTGGAGGGGAGTTAGAGGGCTAGAGTAGCTTACTGGGTATGAGGACCAGTCATAAGCTGGGTCAGGATTGGGTTGGAATTAGGTCAGAGGTATGGGATATGACAGAAGGAGAAGCCAGTGTGAAAGTGATGACAGAGGGATGTGAAGAAGGAGTGGCCTGAGAAGAGAGTGCACTTAGAGGAAGCAGAGGGGGGCACTGAGCAGGTGATAGAGGGCTGTTGCCTGCTGGCAATGGCCATATGAAAGATGGGTAGCAGAGTGGTGCAGAAGATAAGAAGAGAGAACCAGCTACTAGAGTGGCTGGTTAACATTCTTGATCTCATATAAAAGGTGAGTGAAGAGAATGCAGAGAGTGGGCTGGAGAATGGCAAAGAGAAAGAGGTGGCAGGAAAGGTAGCAGAACTGGAGACAGAGGTCTGGGAGAAAGTAAAGAAAGAAGAAGATAAGGATGTAATAATACTAGAGTAGGGTGATAAGAGGGCTCTAGTTAGTGTTTTTGTAAACAGAGGTTGGGGTTTGGAATTGGCTTGGGGGTCAGGAGTTAGAATATGAAATGGGGCATCAAAAACTACTTAAGTAAAGGCCTCACAAGTCTTGAGTGAACAAGTTTAGAGAAAGGGCAGAGTAATCCTGAAAAGTAAGGTTTTCATAAATTGCAAGATAACCTATTATGATAAAGTCTCATGACCAGGCAAGTGGTGTCTTGGGTGGTCATGGGGCAATAGTGAGAACAAAAGAACAACCAAGAAGGGAAAAGAAGAATTAACTGAATTCCCTAGAGGGGCAAGATTAGAAACTGATGTCAAAACAGTTGCTTTTAAAATAGAGTCAGAGAAATTGAAAAGGAACAAAGGGGGGCAGAAGTGGAGAGCCATGGAAGCTTCAAAAAGACTACTGAAGAGAAGAGTGGAAATTAGACTAGAGCTTAATAGTCAAACAAAATATTTAAAACAAATATTGGAAGGGTTGAATCTAGGGTGGAGAATAAATGGAGTTGAAAAAGGTTTCTTATCTCCAAAGGGAACTGAAACATGCTGATTGCCAGTGAGATAGTTCATCATGTGGCTAGGGATTGGAGCTAAATCAGAGTTGAGTCAGATTCTGATAAAGTGGTAGAGAGGTAGAAATATTGAAAACATATCCCATTTCTGATGTCCTTATTTGGTAAGCTCCAATACTGGTCTGATAAACAGCTTACTTCTTGTCCCCATAATAGAGTAGGCCTGATGCAGGCCAAAGATCTGGAATATATGAGAAGAAGGCTAGCCAGCCATATGATTTTGGATTGGAATGCTACTGCACAATTATCAGGAGAACAGGGGTCTGGGACCAGAGGCATGGAAGAAGTGGCTGATGGGATGGAACAGACACAATTCAGTGGTTCAGCAGTTGAAGAAGGTGGGGGATCAGAGCCTATGGGGGACTGCCTAGTTGTGGATGCCATTTGCAAGGTCAGTGGTTATCTTTGCTAAGAGATAAGGGAGCAAAACAAGCTTCTTCATGATCTAGTCCAGATCAAACTGGCAGAGGGCCATCAGAATTAGGTACATTGTGGCAGGAGAATCAAGGGTCATTATAGTTGACCTCAAGGCTGAGGTAAAGCAGGAGAACTGTGGAGTGGAGGTCAGAGAGGATCCAGAGGAGTGGGTATTGCACTAAGGGTTGCTTGTTGATCTTGCCTCCTGTATACAACACAAATGAACTGTATGCTGATCAGAATTGCATGTTATTCATATGCTGCAGTGAGGAGAGGGAAAGAAGCTACTTGGAAGAGGAACAGAGGTAATTGGAGACAGGTGTAGTTGACACAGGTAAGGATTAGTCACTGCATGAGTGGTAAGGGTAGTTGGAGGGGGTAATTGGCACAGAGCAAGTCTGGTCATTATACAAAGAGGTAGACAGTTGACCAGGTAGGCTGGGCACTGCAGTGGAAGAGATCAGATTTGGAATGGAGGGAGGTTGAAGGGGCAAGTGATGGGACTAAGAGAAGGACACAAGCACTAAATGACCAGTAGGTTGCAGACTACTGGATGCAATCAATGATTACTTAGTGTGATCACTAGATGCTATCCCCTCCTCAAGGTCAACATCCTATTGTTAACTAGAAGACAGGAAGTAACAAAGGGGCCAAAGGCAGTGCAAAGTGCAAAGTGGAAGAGATCTGGAAGTATCCAGAGAAACAGGAGAGAGGCTGGAAGGAAAGGCCAACCAAAAACAGACATGGAAGGAAAGAGTTCCCAGGGGATGTAGGAAGAGCAGAAATGTCCCAAGGAAAAGAAAAACCTAGGGAAATGAAAGAACAGGTTCCTGAATGACAGATCAGAGGAAAAAAGGAAACTAAAGGCAAAGACTAATGGAGTTGTTGGGAACAAGGCTGGAAAACAAAGGATTCCTAGGGCAGGAAGTAGAGAACAACATAGGGGTTCAGAGGAAGTTCCAAAAAAAGGAGTAGGATTCCCAGAAGATGCAGAAGAGCAGAATATCTCCAGAAAAAGAATACCCAGGGGAATAAAAGGACAGATTATAAGATAACATATTAGAAAAGGTAAGAAATACCTGCAAGCAGGAACAGAGTCATTAGGAAACTATGCCCAAAGAGCAAGAATTTCCCAGGCAGGAATTAGAGAGAATAGGGAGATGCAGAAAGAATTCTGCAAAACAAAGATTTCCCAGGAAGGGATAGAGAATGCCAAAGGCAATTGAAGGGGATTATAGGAAGGTGGCACATCAAGAAAAACAATATAGTGCCATATAGAGGAAATCCAAGCAGGTACCAATAAGAAACTGAAACAAAGCTTAATCAACTGAAAGTAGAGGGAAAGAAGGGTAATCACAGCACAGTCATGATGGAATAGTGAGCTTTCCAGGGAAATGGAAAGGGACAGAGATGTCCAGAGAGGATGAGAAGGCTTTGAGCATGTAAGATAAAACACAGTGAGTGCATTAGAGTGCAGAGGAAGAGAGTGGTGCTTCTGAAGCCTTGTTGGTCAGAAAGGTAAGTATACCTCAAGAGCTATAAGGATGAAGAAAACAGGTGGCAGGCAGGCCAGGGGGTAAAGAAGAACAAAGGGTCAAATGCTACAAGTTTGAAGAAGGTCAGAGGTGGATGGAGGTATCTTCCTGGTAGGTATATCAACAGATGAAACTGGCCTGCTATAGAGAGCAGAGTGATGCAGAGACTACCATGCACTTAGGCAATGAAGTTGTAACTATCAGATAATGACAAAAAAGCTGTGGTTTGGGGTCAGAGTTAGCTGAGACCAGAGTGATATAGAGCTATGGGGGTATGCAAGGTGCTGGCATATGTTATACAGTAAACAGACAAGGTACTACTCAATATCTGGGGTCAATGGACTACAGTGAGTGAGTTAGTGATGTTCTAAAATCAGTGAACACAAATCATTCAGCAGAGGATGATGCTAAGCATTGACAGAGTGAATCCAACAGTCTTTGTAGGGTATGTGGAGATTCAATAGCTTGAGCATAAGAGGCAAAAGTGAAGGAAAAGGAGAGGCCTCAGAAAGAAGCAGAAATAGATGAAAGGAATTGAAGTGTTGGGGCTCCCAAATTCTAAATAGAACAAGAAACCCAATGAGGGATTATAATAATTGGAAGTGCACAGAGGTGCAGTGTTGGAGGTCAGAGAGACAAGGGGCTCAGGTTTAGTAGACTTGTTATGCTTGGGAAACAAGGTCTCAAAAGACTAGGACCAATGGCCAGAAATGGGTTATCTAGAAGTAGAGAACAGATACAAGAGAGTAATAACAGCCTATTGATAATCCTGGAGTGACTTGTCAAGAATAAGGCCATGGAATGGCTAGAGGGATGCTTAGACTGCAATGGCAAAGTCTAGGCATAAGAAGGTGGTTGGAATAGTCCAGAGTAACATAGAGTGATTTTCCGTCAAGAATTACCAGATGACAACAAAGTGTCAGAGAGTCAGGGTTAGCTGCCAGAGAAGGAACAGGAAAACAGAAGGGAGTGGTGCTTATGGGTAGGTAACCATAACCTAAACTGCATTCAAGGGTCCATAAGGACTAGTGATGCTGTATAATAAAATAGAGTTACAGCTGCTCTGGAGAGCCCAGAGTAGTGAACAGGGGAATACCAGGGTCAGGAGTCAGAAGTTGAACCTAGGCACATGTATCTCAAGCAACTGGGGCCAGTGACTGATGTTATAGAATATTGGAGTGGTTCAAAGAGGCTCAGAAGTGGTAAAAGACCTGTGCCATAAGGAGGATAGGCCAACTTGAAGAGTTGGGGTGCCTAAAAGAGCACAGAGTTGTAACAGGATCATGGATAGTTATAATCTGACAGATTATGCAAGGAATGGGTTGAGGTTCTGGAGAATTCAGAGAGATCACCCATGAGTGCACAAAGCATGCAGGTGGTTTGAAGTTGAGTGTTGAGAGATAGCCTAAGCCAATCCTAAAGTAAAGGCTTGGAGAAGTGCAAGTAAGAGTACAAATATACTGTTAAAACTTATATCAAGTATGAGTATACTGTTAAAAACTTTATATTATCACAGACTACTGATAGACTTTCTATCATTATCTGCTTCATGAATGAAATCCTTAAGGCTTAGGGAAGGCCATACTCCAGAAACTCTGGAGATGTCCAGAGGCTTCTGGAGAGTTTTAGAAAGGATTTCATTGATCAGATAGGACTTGACTTTACCTTATGTGGTGTGCCCTTGCACTTTCTGGTGTCCTGATTTACAAAGGCATTGGGAGTGGGAAAGAAAGTAATCTTAATACTCAATAAGAGAAACAGGCAAGATAAGAAGAGTTGAGCCTAGTTATGAGGGTGGGACCTTACAATTCCTTCAAGAATATTGCTTGGCCCCAGAGGTGCTTCAAAGTAACCTGGAAGGTTAGAGTGAGCCTAAGAGCTTGGGCAGAGTAAGAATGATGACAAGGGGGTATTTATGTTGATATTTATACTGAGGTACAAGATACAGAACTATAGTACTTATACCTCAGAGAGGCAGAACTATCTAAGAGTGTAGTAAAATGAGACAGGTGCAAACTCAGAAGTGAAGCAGATGTCTAAATATCTAAGAAATGAATGGAGATGTCAGGAAAGACAATGTCCAATCATGTCAGACTGAAACTAAAAGATAACAGAAAGAAGTGAGAAAAAACAGGAACAGGAATGAAAGTGTTACATTTCCTCTTTTCTTTCCCTCTTTTTCTCTCTATGTTGTAGCTTCTGCTCTTCTCACACCTCAGGTGTTTCCTTGTACATCTTTCTACAATAGATTCTGCTCTTCTCATGCTCTAGCCTTGCCTAGACCACTCTCCTGTTAAGTCCTTTGCCCAGGCCTTTCTATCTCTCCAATCAGCTGACTCATAATCATTCTATCTCTTTCCATCCATTTCCATATGAATACCTTACTCATTATTCATCAGCATGATTACTTAGTTTGTCTCTGCTTGAACCTTATTCATTGTACTATAAAGTAGCATACTTCTCATCTCCTCTTTTCTTATGCTACTTCTACCTTGTGATTACCTTACAGTCCTTGCATCTCCACCTGTCCTTGTACCTATGTACTTGGAATCTACTGCTTGTGTTCTGGCACTTAACCAGAGGATCATCAGCATCTGATCTCAGCACACCCCTGGGAGTGTAGCTGGTATCACTTGAGTGCAATACTTGTTTGTCACTCTTTACTTATCTTGAGGCTTACCTTCAGTTTGCCTCTTCCATTTTCCACAGCAAGGTCTATGCCTGTCTCTACCTGGGCCTAGCATAACAGGAAGTGGGAACAGTGATAGTAACTAAAAGCAGGACTAGTAACAGAGTTATATCAGAGTGGTTCAGAGAGGTGAAGTAAAACTAAGGTAGTATTTAACTGGAACAGAGATAGAACTAGAAACAGAATAGGGTGGAGTGGAAGTGAAGGCCAGGGGAGCATATACCAATGAAAGGGCAGAAAGTGTATATGTGTAGCTGGAGTAGATGTTAAAACTTTCCATCCCACTAAAAAGGACTGTTAAAACCTATACCAAGATAAGTATACTTTTAACCAGTTTCTCTTTTTTAAATGAAACCCTTGATGCTGGAGAAAGATCAGAACTGTGGGGTGCTCCAGAGAGTTCTGGGGAAATCTAGAAAGGGTTTCAATGGTTGAATGGGACTTGGCTTCACCTTATGTGGTGTGCCCTTGCACTCCTCTGTTGTTCTGATTTACATAGATGTCAGAGTGAGTGATAAGACTGTCTCTATGCTCAACAGAAGGGACAGGCAGGACAAGGAGAGTCAAGCCTAGTCATGGGAGTGAGGCTTTATGACTCCTTCAAGGATATCATGTAGCCTCAGAGATACTTCAGAGTAATTCAGAGAGTCAGAGTAAGTTCAAGGCTCGAGCAGAGTAAGAACAACAACAAGAGGGTTTTCTGGTGTTTTTGTTGATATTCATACTGAGGTACAAGATACAGAACTACAGTACTTATACCTCAGAGAGGCAGAACTATCTAGAAGTGTAATGAAATGAGACAGGTGCAAACTCAGAAGCAAAGCAGATGTCTAGATATCTAGGAAATGAATGGAGATGTCAGGGAGACAATGTCCAATCATGTCAGACTGAAACTGAAGGGTGACAGGATGAAACAGGGGAAAGCAAGGAACAGGGACAGAACAGGAATAGTAACAATGATGGTAATGGTAACTGACTGGGAATGGTAATGGAGTTATATTGGGATGGTCCAGAGATAATGAAGGGGAACTAGGGTAGTACTTAACTGGAGCAGAGATAGACTGGAAGTGGAATGGGGCAGAGTGGGAGTGGAAGCCCAGGGGAGCATATAATGCTGAGGGGCAGAAAGTGTACATATATAGCTGGGGAAGACTGGAATGGTGATGGAGGGCCAGAGTTGCCTGGAGGGGAGTCAGAGGGCTGGAGTGGCTTACTAGGTGCAAAGACCAATTGTAAGCCAGGTCAGAATGGAGTCAGAATTTGGGTTGGAGGTCCAGGATATAACATTCTTTCTTTTTACCCGACCATGAAAACCAACTGCTGCTTTAAGTAACACCAATGGCCTTTACTGTCAACCAAGGTTTTTGTTCCTGTAACACATCTCTCGACACCCCACCAGTGTCCACATCCCAACTTCCCACCAAGGAAGCTCCTGCTAAGCCCTCTCTTATTTTCTCTCCATCTTCTCTTTCTGATACTCATTTCTTTTCTCTCCTCTCTGCACTTGTATCCAAGCTTCCTTCTAAGGACTTTGTAGCCTCACCCCCTGCTATTTCCATAGGTTCAGCCATTGTCACTCCCATCCCCATTCCTCTGCCAGCCATTGATACTTGATTTGCTGGAATCCTCAGCATTGACCTCCCACTCTCCACATATGCCCTTTGTCAGGGTGCCCCCTCTCTGGACTACTCTCACCAGGTCATGACCTACATCATGGACTCATATCTTGTGGTCCCTATTAGATCCCATCTTGACATGTTCTCCCCACTTTGGCTTATTTATCAGATATATATGCAGCTCCTCTATCTTTCCCTTTTGGCCTCTGCCCTTGCCCATATCCCTCATGCCTGAGTCTCCCTCACACAGGCTCTTATTACCTTCATCCATCGTGAACTCCTGTTCAACATTGAAATCCTTGCCTACCAGATAAAAATGGGTGAATTCCTCATAGATTTAGACTAATACATGCATGAGTTAGCTGCTGCCAGGGGCTATATTCCTACCACTCCTTCTGCATCCTCCTCTTCTCTTAACAATGATGAGCTAGCTGCTCTTGAATGAGCTGAAGCATGGTGGACTGGCCTTCATGGTAATGGTCTCCTTTCTCCTTCCTATCCTTGCTTTCACAAGGCCTGCTTCCACTGCCACTGTCTGGGCCACATTCACATCAACTGTCCATCCTACCAGTGCCTCTACTGTCTCTGCTGGCATCCTGGACATACTCAGGCTCACTGCCCAGCTCAGCACCATGTTACTAACCCACTTGTCTCCTTCTTCGCCTTCTTTTCCTCTTGCAGTTCCTCCCATACATCCTCTTGTGGCTCCTTCCACTTCTCCCACCACTCTTGTGGCTTTCACTGCTCTCAGGGCTCCTACCATTGCCCTCCTGTGGTTATGTCACCCCCTTCTCCTTTTTATCACACTGATGATGACTTTTGTGATAATGTCATTGATGAGATTGGCTGGGCCAACATCACTGGCTCCTCTGGACCCTTCTATGATGCCTTTTGAGGTGTGATGAGTTTTCCACCCCTAGCAGGGGGGTAATGTTATGTTTCCTCTTTTCTTTCTCCTTTTCCTCTCTTCTCTTGTCTTAGCTTCTGCTCTTCATATACCAAGGGTACTTTCTTGTTTATTTTCCACTAATAGATTCCACTCTTCTTGCACTCTAGCCTTGTCTAGACTGCTCTCTTGTTACACCCTCTGCCCAGGCCTTCTATCTCTTAATCAGCTGACTTATAATCATTCCATCTCTTTCTATCCATTTCCACATGGATATCTTATTTATCACTTGTCAGCATGATTACTCTTTCCATCTCTGTCTGAACCCTATTAGTTGTACTATAAAGTAGCATACTTCTAGTTCCCTCTCCTTACACTATTTCTACCTTGCAATTACCTCACAGTCCTTGCATCTCCACTGCTCCTTGTATCTATGTACTTGAAATCCATTGTTTGTGTCCTGGCATTTAACCAGAGGATCATCAGTGTCTGATCTTGGCATACCCCTAGGAGTGTAGCTGATACCACTTGGGCACAACCCTTCATTTGTCATCCTTCACTTGTCTTGAAGCTTACCTTTGGTTTGCTTTTTCCATCTTGTCCACAGCAAGGTCTATGCCTGTCTCTACCCGGGCCTAGCATAACACATCCTACCTCTCTTATCACATCCATAACCTGGATATGATTTCTTCCACTATTGCCAAATGGTATACTAAAGCTGCACATTTCCAAGAAACTATGGAGCATTCCTGCTCTATAGAACAACAACAAAGAATCCCCATGCATTTGCATGGACCCCCACACCTCTCTCCACTATATCCAAGCTGGAGAAAGATTCCAATGCTATGGACATTGATGCTGTAAAGAAGGGCTGCCTCACTGAAGCAGGAAGGGCCTTCTGCATCAAGAATAAACTTTGTTTTAGATGTTAGAAATCTGGCCACATCAACACTGCCTGCCCTAATTTCCCTGCTTCTTCCCCTTCTATGACCACCAAGGAAACCCCTCATGTTAAGACAGTCTCTGCCAAAGAACTGACAACAAAGATTGAGGAGGTTAGCAATGATGAATTCAATAATGGGGTGGCCAGAATAGTAGTAAAGTGTTATGTTGTCAATGCCGAATAAAATGCAATAAGACAAGATCAAACCCAATCAAGGGTAAGGCAAAGATAATATGGATAAAGAAGCCACTAGTGAGGCCACCTGCAGTAAGAATACAAGTGCTCAAGACTGGGGCTTAAGACATGCTAAGGCTACAGTATTTATATGATACAGAATAGTGCACAGACCAAGACCCTGATGGGAGAATTCCCACAGACCCTGAGGCACCATCAAATGGAAAAGAAGCACTCATGAAAATAGTCAATTGGCTGAAGGGAATGAGGCTTCTAAAATGGAAGAACAGCAGAAATGAAAACAAGGCTGAAGACATGAGGCTAACCCTATGCCCTGGGTCTAGACCTGTCATGTGACCTGTCATGTGCCTAGATAAGATAAAAGATTAGATAACCACATGGAAAGATAAGATAAGGTCATATAATCAAAAAATGAAAAAGTGAACTATAACACTACCCTCTTTTTAGATTGAGGATTCCAGATGAGATACACATAAAGGAGACTCAATGGTGTGGTTTTCATATGGCAAGAATAAAGAATGGAAAGAGGTGAGGTTAATGGTAAAAAGATGTTGAGGAGCAGAGGGATGAAGCTTGTGGAATTCTTCAATATGATCTGGTGAGTTGGCTAAATCATTCTTAGTTTGCCAGGTATGATCATTATCACCATATCCAGTCCAATGAACCAGATATTTGAGTTTTCCTTTACAAACTCAAGAATCCACTATATAGTCAACTTCATATTCTGCATGACCTTCCTCTGTAATAAGAATAGGATCTGGGGTAAGAATATCTTGACCTTGAAGAGATGGAAAATATGGTTTAATTCAAGAGATGTTGACTGTAGAATGAATCTGCATTGTTTTTGGTAGATGCAAATGAACTGCATGTGAAATGACTTCTATTATCTTGAAGGGTCCAATCCACTTCTTGGTTAGCTTTTTTGAGGGATATGGAAGTGTTAAATTTTTGGTAGAAAGCAGAACTTGCTGGCCTTTCTGATATGTAGATGTGCTTTGCTTATTCTGCTTCTCCATTTTCTCTTTTGTCTTTTCTAATGCTTCCTTAACTTCTTTGAATGATTTGGACATGTCTCATAGGAAATGAGACAACAGATTTTCTAATGTGGGTGGCTCAAAACCAAGCTGTGGATGATACATTTTCATTATTTCGAAGGGTGATGTATCTGTAGAGGTTGAATATGAATTGTTATAATGATATTCCACTATTTTGAGCCAATCTGCTCAAGTGTCCTGCCATTTTGTGATGAAGTTCCTCAAATATTGTTCTAATTCCTGATTGATCCATTCTGTTTGCCCATCCATTCTAGAATGATACACTGTTGATAATTTCTGCTTGATCTGCAGAATCTCATTTAACTGTTTTGTGAACTCTGATATGAATTGTGGTCCCCAATCTGAAACAATAGTGCTAGGAAGTCCGTGTCTGGACCATATGTGATCCCTGAAAAGTTCTGCAATGTAAAGAGAAGAAAGAGAAGAGAGACAAGGAATAAAAATGACTTCTTTTGAAAATCTGTCCACCACTACCATAATAGCATCAAAACTTTTTAAAACTGGAAGTCTGGTGATAAAGTCCACAGAAATATCTTCCCATGGAAAAGAAGCAATAGGAAGAGGATGAACAGGAATGACCATTTCTGATCCCTTGGATGTTGCACATGTGGAACAATGAGAAATGAAATGTGCTACATCTTCATGGAGACCTGGCCAATAATAGTATTGTGATAAAAGCTGGCTAGTTCAACCTTGACCAGCATGACCACCTAAAGGTGAAGAATGAAATAAATTAAGAGCTTTGATATGTAGCTCTTTCAGAACAAAAATTTGTTTTCAATCATTTAAATAAATCTTTTGCTCTGAACTATAATACCAGTGTGAAGAAAGTTGTAAGTTCACTGATGCTTGCTGAATATAAGGAAAAAAAGAAGAAGAAAGAGACAAAACATGTTGAAAAACATCTGTAGGAAGCATAATGATTTGTTTATTGATGTCTGGTTTGTTATTGAAATGGTCCTGTCTTCTGGAGAGTACATCAGCTTGTCCATTAGTAGAACCTGGTTTGTAACATAATTTAAAATTGAATTCAGCTAACACCATCTGCCATTGAGCTTGATGAGATGACAGATCTTGCAGTCATTTCCAGTATTTGAGATTCTTGTGATCTGTCCAGATCTCAAAAGAATCTCTGCCAATTAAATAATGACACCAATCCTTGAGCGCCTGAATGATAGCTAATAACTCTTTGTCATAAATAGGATAGTTGCATTCTGCTTCATTCAAAGAGTGAGAAATATATGCAGCAGGTTGCCAAAGCCCATCGTCATGTTGATAGGATAAAACTGCTCCCATGGCAACATCAGAAGCATCTGTTTCAATACAAATGGGTTTGGAGGAGTCAGAATAACAGAGAAGGGGTTCGGATGTAAGAATTTCCTTAAGATGAACAAATGCCACCATACAAGCAGCAGTCCAGACAAAAGGAGTGTCCTTCTTTGTAAGGGAATTGAGGGGTTTGGCAATATCAGCAAAATTAGGGACAAAATGCCAATAATAATTTGCTAGACCTAGAAAAGCTTGTACTTGCTTAACTGTTTTCAGAATTGGCCAACTCCGAATGGCACTAGTCTTGTTGAGTTGCATCTGTACCCCCTTTTTAGACACAACCATGCCCAAATAATCTACTTGAGTTTGAGCAAAATAACACTTTGATGGCTTTAAGAAGAGGTTGTGGTCATGAAGATGACCTAAAACTTCTGCAATGATTTCTAGATGTTGCACTCTAGTCTTATTCTTGGTAAAGATCATGATGTCATCAATATAAATGACAACATGTTCCCACATGTTGTGAAAAATATCATTTACCATAGCCTGGAATGTACTCAGGGAATTGCACATTCTAAAATACATTACCAAAGGCTTGTATGCTCCTATAGGCATAGTAAAAGCCCCTTTCCATTCATCACCCTCTTTCATGCAAATATTGTTATATCCCCAGCATAGATCTAGAGTGGTGAATAAATCTGCACCATTTAACCTATCAATCAGTGTTAAAATCAAGGGGAGAGGATAATTGTTCTTTATGGTGAACTCGTTAAGATAACGATAGTTGATCACCATTCATTTTCCACCATCCTTTTTGCTAATAAAGAAAATAGGTGAAGTTTGAGGTGACTTTGAAGATTGTATGTACCCTTTCTTCATTTCTTTGTCAATAAAGCTTCTTACTTCATCCATTTCTGCTTGTGCTAGAGGAATGATGTGACCTTTCTTTGGAATGAAATTTTCTTTTAATTCCACTCCATGGTCCCATGGTTTTCTTGTTGGCATTCATTCAGATTCATGCTATGAAAAGACTGTGATGAACTTCCACAATTCTTTTGGCAATTCCTTTTCTAATTGACTCTGTTCTTCTGCTGTTACTCGTTGCGAGATCAAATGTGTTTCACAGTTTGAAGAACATCTAGGAAAATTGATTGTCTTGTTTACCCAATCTATATCTGGGTTATGCCTTGCAAACCAGTTGTAACCTATAAGTAAATCCAAATTTCCTAAAGAAGAAACATAAGCATTAATGTGTTCATGATGCCACTTTCCATTTTTTCCTTTTATAGAAATATATATTATCACATAGTGTGCGATTCTTCCTATGTTGCCTTTAGTTCCATCTGCATTGTATACCTTTAATGTCTTGAGTAGATTCTTTTCGTAAAGTCCATGTTTTCATATGAACTTTTGATCTATAAAAGTAACTGATGCTTCTGAGTCAATAATAGCAAAAGTTAAACCACATGATTCCATTTTAAGTCCATTTTTTCCTTGTACTTCTCCATCTACTTTAATACTTATATCCAATTTATCTCTTTCTTTTCTGTTAAATAACTTGGCTAGATCTTTTCTTTCTTCACTTCCTATTGCAAATAAATGTCTGTTAATATTTTCAGATGGAATTAAGCACCCTATATCCAGGGCCACACTCAATAGAGATGCCATTATGGATTGAAATGGTTTATTCCATTTCATAGTATGAACATTAAATAAAGAAGAAGACAAAGATGAACATACTGGGACTGCAGCTACTAGCCTTGCTGAATCCCTCAAACTTTTCCCAAAGCTTCCTTCTGCTTCTGCTCTGTCTCAAACACATCCTGGAAGTAAGCCCTTGCTTCTTCCATGGTGCCCCACAATGCTGTGGGGACTTCTGCAAACCTTGCTGCATCAGCCATATTATAGACTGGCCTGAGTACTACCAGTTCAGCTAATTGCCAGCCCTTAGTGTCAGAAGGTGAGAATTCTGAAAATTTCACCAGCTGAACATATTGTGCTCATTGTTGCTGTGGAGCTCCTTGTTGTTCTGAAGGACCCTTGCTGAAATTATTTAAAGGCCTCAGTGCAGCCAGATTAAACGTTCCTTTGCACTCACGTGCAAAGTGACCTTGTTTGTCACAACTGTAACAAGTGCAGACTTGTGCTGCTCCCTGGTGATTGACATCCATGGAAGCTCCTCTTCCAGATTGAATACCAGTGTTCATAAATTGTGGAGGGGGGTTGTATCAAGGGGTGAATGTATTGGAGGATGAGGGAGGGGGAGTGCATGGAGCATTGTATCTTGGAGTAAATGCTGGAGCTGAACACTTGACAGCCATTCGCTCAAAAGAATGACCTATTTTTCATACTGCTTGTATGAATTCCAACAAAGTTTCTGACATGCCCTGCATGCAGACTTGTTGGTAGACCCAGTACTGTACCTGAGTCCTCATTAGTTTCAATGCATGGTCATCACTAACCTCTGCATCGACCCTCAATACCTTAAACTCTTGTAGGTACTCATTGATCGAGTTCCTATGCCTCAACAACTCCAATTTCTTCAATGCTTCATGAGCTAGTTCATTGATATGAAAATATGCACATAGCTCCCTTGCAATGCCGCCAGAATCTGGCCAAGCATTTACCCCAAGTTCATCTCTGTTTCTATCTAACTTGGTTTCCTTGTTGATGTACTTTTCATACATGATTTGCACATAACCTGCAGCTTTTCCTTTTAACTGAGAGAGGACAGCAGCAGTCTGTTCTCTGTTATTCTTCCACTTTTGTTCCACATGCCAGACTGACATGGAAACAAACCATTTTCTCCATTCTTTCTTTTCATCATTTCATTTCCCCAGGTCTGAAATCTTCTTTGAGTTTGACCCTTTCATCTTTATAAACCCTTTCACTAACTGCCTCATCAAATCGCCAAGATCTGTAGTCATATTCAAAATCTTGGGGCTCTGTCTTGGGCTCGGGGTCCAGAACAGGGGTCAGCATTGGGGTTTGGGGGAGGGGAACAGGAGAAGCTCTTGGGTGGGGTTGGGGTGCTCTGAAAGGACTGACCCTAATTCGGTAGAAGGGGAATGGGGGTTGCTGGTGAAGAACACAACTGGCTATGGTCTCAGGACGTCAGGATACTTTTTTAAGAGAATGGGATGGCCTAAGGGTGCAGAGCCTGGAAGTGATAGCTACTTTTCTGTCATGTACTCTTTTTTCCTTAAAATCTTTAAGCATCTGTCACTCAAAGTTGTCAAACCTTTTCTGAAAAGACTCTCTCCTGGATTGGTCATTACTGAAACCCACAATAGCTTCGACGACAAACTCAGCTAACTTCTCTTCATGCCCTCAGGCATATCCTTTTCTCATAAAGATAATTTTGTGTAATGTGCATTCTTGACTGGTATGTATAGTCTTGAGCAAGTGTTACATTGTCAATGTCAAATAAAATGCGATAAGACAAGATCAAATCCAATCAAGGGTAAGGCAAAGATGATATGGATAAAGGAGCCACTAGTGAGGCCACCTGCAGTAAGAATACAAGTGCTCAAGACTAGGGCTTGAGACATGCTAAGGCTATAGTATTTATATGATACAGAACAGTGCATGGACCAAGACCCTGATGGGAGAATTCCCACAGACCCTGAGGCACCATCAAATGGAAGAGAAGCACTCATGAGAATAGCCAATCAGCTAAAGGGAACAAGGCTTCTAAAATGGAAGAACAGTGGAAATGAAAACAAGGCTGAAGACATGAGGCTAACCCTATGCCCTGGGTCTAGACCTGTCATGTGACCCATCACGTGCCTAGATAAGATAAAAGATTAGATAACCATGTGGAAAGATAAGATAAGGTCACATGATCAAAAAATGAAAAAGCAAACTATAACATAAAGAAAGAAAGGAAGAAGAAGATGAAGAGGCAGGGTTTTTAAAACAGAGTACCTCCCCTACACAAGGTACTTCCTTCTTCTCTTGTGCACCTGTACTTGTATCCACTTCAAAGAAATCTATGAAAATTGCAATTCAAGTCTCCTTACCCTCTTGTGCCAAGAAAGTCATAGCCACTCATGCTCTCATTGATAGCAGAGCACAGATCAACTGCATAGACTGGGACTTTGTCAAAAAGAACCAGTTTCCCACTAAGAAACTCAATGAATCAATTGTTATCTGGAATATTGACCACTTTGAAAATAAGAAAGGCAAGATCACTTGAACTTGCAACCTTCTTTTTCACTTTGAACAATCTGTTCTCCTGGTTTCCTGCTATGTCATTGCATGCAAAAAGGAGAACATTATTCTCAGACACCCATGGCTTTAGGTCACAAACCCTACCATCGACTGGATAGCAAACACACTCACCATCTCTGACCCTCCCTCTGATGATATAACCTATTGTGTCAACTCTGTCCATAAACCTCAGTTTGATGGACTCCTTGAAGATATCATTGTCCCTTATGATGAACTCCTAGTCCATTACTTGGACTATGTCATCCCTGAGCAGTTGATCAACAACTCACTTTATGACTGCCACTCCAGCAGGATCCTAGATTGCTGCTCCTCATATCTCCCTGAGATTACTGTTGCTTGGCTTACCACATCCACTGAGCTAGCCATTGAGGCCAAAAAGGCCAAACCCAAGATGACCCTTCCCTCTGAATACTCTCAGTTCTTGTTGGTATTCTCTGACACTTTCAAAACCCTAGATTATCTTCTGCCCTCTCACTCCTATGATCATGAAATCAATCTGAAGGACATGTTTGTCCCAAAGATAGGTAAGGTCTACCCCTTATCTTCCCCAGAGCAACAGGCCACAAAAGCATTCCTTAAAGAGAACCTTCAAGCTGGAAAGATCCATCCATTCAAATCCCCTCAAGCTTTATCTTTCTTTTTTGTCAAGAAGAAAGATGGTAAACTCTGCCCTTGTCAGGACTACAGGTATCTCAATGAACACACTGTTCAAGATGCCTATCCTCTTTCTCTCATCTCCAACCTTATCGACAAATTCCATGATGCTTAGCTTTTCACTAAGTTTGATGTCCAATAGGGCTATAACAATGTCTGTATCTGAGATGGACATCAATGGAAAGCCACCTTTATCATGCATAAGGGGCTCTTCAAACCTATGGTGATGTTCTTCAGCCTGAATAACTCACCTGCTACTTTCCAGCAATTTATGAATAATTTATTCCAGGATATGATTGCTGAAGGATGGCTTATCATTTACATGGATGACCTCCTCATTTCTTCCCCTGATGCTAACACCCATCAGGAATGCACCTCCCATGTCCTTCAACAGATGACAAAACTAGATCTCCATTTCAAACTGGAGAAATGCACCTTTGCTGTTTTCCAGGTTGAATACCTAGGGATGATCATTTGCCCTGGCAAACTTGCCATGGACCCCATCAAACTCACAGGTATTTTCCAATGGCCCACTTTTTCCAAAGTCAAGGATATTCACTCTTTCCTTGGCTTTGCTAACTTCTACAGGCAATTCATCCCCAACTACTCCACTATTGCCCACCCTCTTCTCAATCTCACCAAGAAGTCCATGGCATGGTCCTGATCTCCCATGGTGCAGAAAGCCTTTGACTCCCTCAAGGCTATCTTCTTGTCCCAACTGATACTGCAGATGCCAGATCTCACTTGTCCCTTTGCCATTGCCACTGATGCTTCTGCTTATGTATTCAGTGATATTCTTCTCCAAACTGATGAGAATGGGGATTGGCACCCCTGTTCTTATCTCTCCCAAATGTTTTCTGCCACCAAGTGGAATTACAATATCTATGATCATGAACTCCTTGTGGTTATTCATGCTCTCAAAGCCTGGAGGCAGTATCTCCTTGGCTCCTCTACCCCTATTTAGGTTTTCACTGACCATAAAAACCTGACCTATTTCAAATCCCCTCAGAAGCTTAATTGATGACAAGCTTGCTGGCTTCTTGACATTACTGATTTTGACCTGCAATTCTCTCACATTGCTGGTACTTCCCTTGCTGGGCCAAATACCCTCTCCTGCCATCCTGACCTTTGTCCTGACACTTCCCAGGATAACCAGGAAGTTACCCTTCTTCCCCCTGAACTCTTTGTCCACCTTGTCAATGCTAACCTCTTAGCCCATATTAAGGAACATCAACAGGGGAACCCCCTTCACCTCTCCATCCTGCAAAAACAGGATGCTTCTATGGATAAAAAGTTTCTCCACTCCCACACCTCTAATTGGAAGGAAATTGATGGATTGCTCACTTACTGCAATCACATCTTTATTCCCTCCTCTATTGACCTCCATCATGCAATTCTTCAACATTGTCATGACCACCCCCTTACCAGCCACCCTGGTTATTTGAAAACCTGACAACTCATCTCCACTGAGTTCCGGTGGCCTGGCCTTACCACTTTTGTTTGCAACTATGTTGCTGGTTGTCCTGTTTGCCAACAGAATAAGGCAAACACCCATTCTTCTACTTTTACTCTCTCTTCTATCCATTCTACTGCCACTCACCCCTTTCAACAAATCTCTTGTGATCTCATCACCAATCTCCCCCCATCTTCTGACTTTGATGCCTTGTTGATTGTGGTTGACCACAGGCTTATGAAGGGGGTAATTCTCTGCCCCACTAAGAAATCCATTACTGCTGAAGGGATAGCCACCCTCTTTTTCCACAAAGTATACCTCCACTATGGTCTTTATGACAAAATCATCTCTGATCAAGGCCCCCAGTTCACCTCCACCTTTACTAAGGAGCTTGGGAAACTCCTTGAGTATAACCTTTCCCTCTCTATTGCATACCATCCTCAATCTGACAGTGAAATTGAATGAGTAAACCAGGAGATTGAGATGTACATCTGCATCTACTGTGGCTCTAACCCCACTGGATGGGCTGATTCTATCACCCATGCAGAATTTGTCCACAACTGCCACCCTTACTCCATTATAGGGCAATCTCCATTCTATCTCATGATGGGATATGAATCCCATGCCCTTTCCTCTATTATTGATGAATCACTAATGCCTGCTGTTGCTGACTGCACCAAGGCACTTCTTGCAGCTTGTGACAAAGCCCTCACTGCCCATGATCTAGCCCATAAAACCATGGCTTTCTGCATCTGCTCCACCTTCTCCCCATTTGTTAAAGGAGATAAGGTGTGGTTAGAAGCCCACAATTTGAAATGGGCTATTGTTCACCCAAAACTCTCCCCCAAATGGGAAGGACCCTTCACTATCACAGAAGTCCTTTCTCCAATTACTTATCACCTTTGCCTTTCATCCACATGGAAGATTCACCCAGTGTTCCATGCATTACTGTTATCACCCTATTGCAAAAACAACATTCATGGAAAGAACTTCCCCACTTCACCCCCAGACCTTATAGAAGGGAAAGAGGAATATGAAATAGAGTGGATATTAAAACATCATGGCCCTCTGGGTAACCATCAATTCCTGATCTGATGGAAAGGGTACTTGGCAGAAGATGACTCCTGGGAACCAGAACAGAACTTGAAACATTCCCAGTCCACTCTGGATGAGTATAAACTCCTCTACCCTTGCCACTTCCCCTCACCCACTTCTCTTCCTCCTCCTATGAAGAAAACCACTCACCACTTCAAGTAATCACAATGGCCTTCACCATTGACCAAGGCTTCCACTTATGCAACACCCCCCTCAATACCCCACCAATGTCCTCATTGCAACTTCCCACTGAGGAAGTTTCCATTAAGCCCTCACTTATCTCTTCTCCCTCTTCACTTACTGACACTTTTTCTTCTCCTCTTTCTGTACTTGCCTTGAAACTTCCTTCAGAGGACTTTGTATCCTCTCCCTCTGCTATCTCCATTGGCTCAGCTGTTGTTGCTTCCATCCCTGTCCCTTCTCCTGCCATTGACACCATGTCCACTGGGATTCTCAGCATTGACCTCCCACTTTCTGCTCATGCCCTTCATTAGGGCACCCTGTTACCTGATTATGCACACCAGGTCATGACCTTCATCATGGACTCGCATCTTGCTGTTCCCATTGGCTCCCACCTTGATATGTTTTTGCCCCTTGTTACATTTTCCTCTTTTCCTTTCTCTTTCTCCTTTCTCTCATCATAGCTTTTGCTCTTCTCACACCTTAGGTGCTTTCTTGTTCACTTTCTACTATAGATTCCGCTCTTCTCACACTCTAGCCTTGTCTAGACTGCTCTCTTGTTATGCCCTTTGCCCAGGCCTTCTATCTCTTAATTAGCTGACTCATAATCATTCCATCTCTTTTTATCTGTTTCCACACAGATATCTTATTCATCATTTGTCAGCATGATTACTTATTCCAGCTCTGCTTCAATTCTATTAGCTATATTATAAAGTAGCATACTTCCTGTCCTCTCTTTCCTTATGCTATTTCTACCTTGCAATTACCTCACAGTCCTTGCATCTCCACTACTTCCTGTATCTATGTACTTGGAATCCACTGCTTGTGTCCTAGCACTTAACCAGAGGATCATCAGCATCTGATCTCGGCACACCCCTGGAAGTGTAGCTGGTACCACTAAGGAACAACACTTTGTTTGTTTCCTTCCACTTGTCTTGAAGCTTACCTTTGGTTTGCTTCTTCCACTTTATTCCCAGCAAGGTCTATATCTGTCCCTATCTGGGCCTAGCATAACAAAAGAAATAGCATCTTCTACTTGTGGCTATCATTGCTATAGTCTGCTTCCACCATTCCACCCAAACAACCTTCACTGTTCAATTCCCTCTGGAGTGAGCCTTGTGCCTCTACCTCAGATCCCCTTGAGTCCACTTTGGAGCCTGAAAACCCCTCCTCTCCAGATTGCCCTTCCACACCAGAAGATATGCTTTTGGACATCCTTGTTCCCTCTCAAGAAGAAGTATGAGAAGACCATGACCTTGTGCATGAACTCTCCTTTTTACAGATTCCTCAAGCCCAGACTCCACCTTCCCCTACTCCTATTAGATGCTGACCTGTGTTTACTCTTCCCTGACCTTCTCCATCTGTTGCCATGTCTGGCTCCTCCACCTCTACCACCAAGCCAATGGAACTTCATTTCAGTGCCACTGAGCACTTTGATGGTGATAGATCCAAGGCTAAGAACTGGCTGGATACAGTCCAGTTCTACCTTTTTGTCAACAGTGCAGTTTACAACTCCAATGAAAAGAAGATTGCATTTGCCCTTTTATTTATGACCAAAGGGCCAGCACTGTTGTGGGCTGTGATATACTGGAAGAAATGTATCTCTGGAATGATTGTCACCATGGGAAAGTTTTTCCATTTTACCTCCACATTCCTGAAAGTTTTTGAACAACAGAACACAGTTAACACTGCCATTCACTGGTTGGCAAATATACAGATGAAGCAGGAAAAGAAAGGTGAATGGACACCTTCCCTCACTGAGTACACTGCTGAGTTTCAGAACTGAGTCATCACTGCTAAAATCACTGATGACAATGTCCTTATCAGTTATTTTGAAACTGGACTTGTGTCCTATCTCTCTTGTTGCATCCATAATCTGGATATGATTCCCTTCACCATTGCTGAGTGGTATACTAAAGCTGCTCATTTTCAACGAACTATGAAGCATGCTTGCTCCATAAAACAATGGCAAAAGAATCCTTGTGCATTCGCCTGGACTCTTATGCCCCTCTTTACCACATCCAAGCCAGAGAAAGATCCGAATGCTATGAATGTTGATGCCTTAAAGAAAGGCCACCTCACTGAAGCAGGAAGGGCCTTCTACATCAAGAATTGACTTTGTTTCAGATGCTGAAAACCCAGTTATATCAATACAGCCTGCCCCAATTTTCCTGCTTCTTCTTCTTCCCCCACTACCAAAGACACCCCTCACATCAAAATGGTTTCTGCTGAAGAACCAATGACAAAGATTGAGGAGGTTAGTGATGACAAATCTGATGATGAAGTGGCAAGAGTAGTAGTGAAGAAACAACAAAAAAAGAAGATGGAAAAGCAGGGTTTTTAACATGGAGTACCTCCTCTATGCAAGGTACTCCCTCCTTTTCTTGTGCACCTGTACTTGTATCTGCTTCCAAGAAATCAATGAAGATTGTGATTCAAGTTTCCCTCTCCACTCATGTCAAGAAAGTTGTAGCTACTTGTGCTCTCATTAACAGTGAAGCACAGATCAATTGTATCAACTGGGACTTTGTCAAGAAGAACCAATTCCCCACTAAGAAACTCAATGAACCAATCATCATTCAGAACATTGACCACTCTGAAAACAAGAAGGGCAAGATCACTTGAACTTGCAACCTCCTTTTTCACTTTGAACAATCAGTTCTCCCAGTTTCCTGCTATGTCATTGCTTGTGGAAAGGAGAACATTATCTTAGGACATCTGTGGCTTTGAACCACAAACCCCACTATTGACTGGATGGCAAACACACTTACTATTCCAGACCCCCCTTCTGATGATGTTACCTATCACATCAACTCAATCCACAAACCTCGGTTTGATGGACTCCTCGAAGACATCATTGTCCCCCACAATGAACTCCTGGTCCACTATCTGGACTATGTCACTTCAGAGCAATCCATTAATGATTCACTCTATAACCACCACTCTAGCAGGATTTTAGATTGCTGCTCCTTCTATCTCCCTGAAATCACTGTTGCTTGACTCACCATATCCACCAAGCTCACCATTGAGGCCAAAAAGGCCAAACCCAAGACAACCCTTCCCCCCAAATACTCTCAGTTCTCATCAGTATTCTCTGATACTCCAAAAACTCTAGATCACCTTCTGCCCTCCTGCCCCTATAATTACAAAATCAATCTGAAGGACATGTTTGTCCCAAAGATAGGTAAGGTTTATCCCTTATTCTCTCCTGAGTGACAGGCCATGGAAGCTTTCCTTGAAGAAAATCTTTGGACTGGGAAGATTTGTTCTTTCAAATTCCCTCAAGCTTTGTTCTTCTTTTTCATTAAGAAAAAGGATGGCAAACTCTGCCTCTGTCAGGATTACAGGTACCTCAACAAACATATGGTTTGAGATGCCTACCCTCTTCCCCTCATCTCTGACCTCATCAATAAGCTCCAAGATGCTCAGCTTTTTACTAAGTTTCATATCTGTTGGGGCTATAACAACATCTGAATTCATGACAGACATCAATGGAAAGCCACCTTTATTACACACAAGGGACTCTTTGAACCCACAGTGATGTTCTTTGGTCTGAATAATTCACCTGCTACTTTCCAGCAATTCATGAATGATTCATTCTGAGATATAATCACTGAGAGATGGCTTGTCATCTATATGGATGACTTCTTTTTCTCCTCCCCTGATGCTGACACCCATCAGGAACGTACCTCCTGTGTCCTCCAATAAATGATGGAACTCAATCTCCACCTCAAACTGGAGAAATGCACCTTTTCCATTTCCCAAGTCAAATATCTTGGGATGATTGTTTGTCCTGGCAAACTTGCCATGGATCCAGTCAAGCTTGCTGGTATCTCCCAGTGGCCCACTCCTTCGAAAGTCAAGGACATCTGCTTCTTCCTTGGCTTTGCTAACTTCTACAGGCAATTTATCCCCAACTATTCCACTATTGCCTGTCCCCTCCTTGATCTCACCAAGAAATCCATGGCATGGTCTTGGTCCCCTGCAGCTCAGAAGGCCTTTGACTCTCTCAAGGTGATCTTCCTCTCCCAACTGGTATTGCAGATGCTGGATTTCACTTGCCCCTTTGCCATTGCCACTGATGCTTCTGCTTATGCATCTGGTGGTATCCTCCTCCAAACCAATGAGAATGGGGATTGGCACCCCTGTTCTTATCTCTCCCAGACATTTTCCACTGCTGAGCAGAATTATGATATCTATGATTGCAAACTCCTTGTGGTCATTCATGCTCTGAAAGCCTGGAGGCAATACCTCCTTGACTCTTTCACTCCTGTTCAGGTTTTCACTGATCACAAAAACCTGACCTATTTTAAGTTCCCTCAGAAGCTTAACCAATGACAAGCTTGCTGGCTTCTTGACCTTGCTGACTTTGACCTGCAACTTTCCCATGTTGCCAGTACCTCTCTTGCTGGGCCTGATGCCCTCTCTCACCACCCTGATCTTTGTTCTGATACTTCTCAGGATAATCAGGAAGTTACTCTTCTCCTGCCCAAACTCTTTGTTAACCTTATTGATGCTAACCTCTCTGCCCATATCAAGGAGCATCAACAAGGTGACTCCCTCTGCCTCTCCATCCTGCAAAAACAGGATGCTTCCATAGACAAGAAATTCCTGTGCTCTTGCACCTCTGATTGGAAGGAAATTGATGGGTTACTCATTTACTGTAATTGCATTTTTATTCCCTCCTCCATTAACCTCCATTGTACCATCCTTCAATAATGTCATGACCACCTCTCTGCTGGCCACCCTGGTTATTTGAAAACCCACCAACTTGTCTCCACTGAGTTCTGGTGACCTGTCCTTGCTGCTTTTGTCTGCAACTACATTGCTGGCTGTCCTGTTTGCCAACAAAATAAAGCAAACACCCATCCATCCACCCCTGCTCTCTCTCCCATCCACTCCACTGCCACTTACTCCTTCCAACAGTTCTCTTGTGATCTTATTACCAATCTTCCTCCGTCCTCTGACTTCAATGCCTTGCTGGTCATGGTTGACCATGGGCTTATGAAGGGGGTAATTCTTTGCCCCACCAAGAAATTCATTACTGCTGAGGGCATCACCACCCCCTTTTTCCACAAAGTTTACCTTTCATATGGTTTCTATGACAAGATCATCTCCAACTGAGGCCCTTAGTTTGCCTCTGCCTTTGCCAAGGAACTTGGGAAACTTCTTGAGTACAATCTTTCCCTCTTCACTGCATACTATCCTCAATCTAATGGAGAAACTGAACAAGTTAACCAAGAGATTGAGATGTATATCCACATCTACTGTGGCTTCAACCCTACCAGATGGGCTAACTTCATTACCCATGTCAAATTTGTCCATAATTACCATCCCCACTCTGTCACAGGGCAATCTCCATTCTATCTTATGATGGGATATGAACTCTGTGCCCTTTTCTCTATCATAGATGAATCACTGATGCCTGCTGTTGCTGACTACACTAAGGCACTTCTTGCTGCTTGTGACAAAGCCCTCATCACCCATGACCTAGCCCATCAAACCATGGCATCCTGCACCTGCTCCACCTTTTTCCCATTTGTAAAAGGGGATAAAGTGTGGTTAGAAGCTTATAATCTGAAACAGGCTATAGTTCATCTGAAACTTTCCCCTAAATGAGAAGGACCCTTCACCATTATGGAAGTCCTCTCTCCAATCACCTACCACCTTTGCCTTCCATCCACATGGAAGATTCACCCTGTATTCCATGCATCCCTGTTATTGCCCTATTACAAAAATGATGTTCATGGAAAGAACTTCCCCACTTTACCCCTGGACCTTATAGAAGGTGAGGAGGAATATGAATTGGAGCAGATATTAAAACATCAAGGTCCCCTGGATAATCATCAGTTCCTGATCCAATGGAAAGGGTACTCAGCAGAGGATAACTCCTAGAAACCAGAATGGAATTTAAAATGCTCCCAGTCCACTTTGGATGAGTATAAACTCCTCCATTCTCATCATTTTCCCTCATCTGCTCCTCTTTCTCCTCACTTCACCAAGAAAATCAATTGCCATTCAAAGTAACAATGACCTTCACTGTCAATCAAGGGTTCCACTCTTGC
The DNA here is from genome assembly GCA_038089275.1 of Pulveroboletus cf. rosaemariae. Taxonomy (NCBI): domain Eukaryota; kingdom Fungi; phylum Basidiomycota; class Agaricomycetes; order Boletales; family Boletaceae; genus Pulveroboletus; species Pulveroboletus cf. rosaemariae. The sequence goes on from JBBPKN010000674.1 coordinate 30,739, forward strand.
AATACCCCCCTCAACACTCCACCTTGGCCCACATCCCAACTTTCTACCACCATAGTTCCTGATGAGCCCTTGCTCATATCTTCCCCCTCTATTACTGATACATTTTCTTCTCCTCTTTCTGTGCTCACTTCAGAGCTCCCTTCAGAGGATTTCATAGCCTCTTCCCCTGCTATTTCCATTGGCCCTGCCATTGTTGCTCCCATCCCCATCCCTCCTCCTGCCATTGACACCATGTCTGCTGGTATTCTCAGCATTGACCTTCCACTCTCAGCCCACACTCTTTGGCATGGCGCTCCCTCTCCTGACTACTCCCACCAGGTCATGACCTACATCATGGACTCATGCCTTGCAATCCCCATTGGGTCCCACCTCAATATGTTTTCTCCCCTCTGGCTTATTTACCAAATCTACATGCAACTCCTCCATCTTTCCCTCTTGGCCTTGGCCCTCACTTACATTCCCCATGCCTGCATCTCTCTCACTTAGGCCCTCATCATGTCTATCCACTGAGAACTCCTCTCTAACATTGAAGCTCTCACCTATCAGATGGAAATGGGTAAGTTCCTCACTGATCTCAACTGCTACATGCATGAGCTGGCCACTGCCAGAGGATATACCCCTACCACTCCATTTGCTTCCTCCTCTCCTCTCAATGACAATGAGCTTGCTGCCCTCAAATGTGCCAAAGCCTGGTGGACTGGTCTTCATGGAGATAATCACCTTCCCCCTTCTTACCCTTGCTTTCATGAGGCATGCTTTCACTGCTGCTGCCTGGGACACATTCATGTCAACTGTCCCTTCTACCAATGTCCCTACTGTCTCTGATCGCACTCTGGACATACCCAGGCTTGTTGCCCTGCTCAGCACCATGTCACTGACCTCCTTGTCTTCTCCTCCTCTTTCTCCTCTTGTGGTTCCTCCTGCACCTCCTCCCACAGTTCCTCCCACTCCTCTCACCACTCATGAGGATCCTGCCACTCTCAGGGCTTCTACCATTGCCCTTCAGTAACTGTCACCCCCTCCACCTTT